>PVJO010003119.1:0-129885 GCA_004026905.1 Hystrix cristata | reverse complement strand
ATTTCTGAAGCTGGGTGGGAAAGAAAAAGAAAATGGGAGAGGGAAGATGGGAAAGGCGATCTGAAGAGAGAGGCCCTTTGTCTGTGAGTGGCTCTGCTTCCATTATCCAGAAAGATAATTTCCAAGAAGTTTATTTGACTTTTAAAACATTTTTTAATGTACCGAGGATGTTTATTCCATAAGGAAATCCTTGAAACATCGGTCAATATTTTAGTGGGTCACTTTTTAACATCACTTTTTAAATCCGTGTTGTAGTCACCTGTTGAGGCAGATGGACCTTCAGCCAGGTTTGGTTCAGATGTTGTAATTGATGGTCACAGACAGACAGACAGACACACACACACACACACACACGCACACACACCCACACACACGCACACACACCAAGAGGATATGAAAGTTTATTATTTGCATAATTGATGTCTACGTAAGAGCAGGGTATTCCTCTCAAGCAGGTATAAAATGGTTTAAGGGAGGGAAAAAAAAAGAAAAGAAAAAGAAGAAAGAGGAGGAGGACAAGGAGTAGGAGGAAAGAAAATAGGGGCAGGGAGAGACAGAGAGAGAGAAGGAAAAAGATGACAATAACTTACTCTCTGAATTGTTTTGTTTTTGGATGAGGCATCTGGGGATCAAACACTGGGCCTTGCACTTGCTAGGCAAGTACTCCACCACTGAGCTAAATCCCCAACCCCCTGAACTTTTATTATGGTCCCTAATAACTTTTATTATTACCAGACTGGGAAAGGAGTTCATTCATAGTATGGACTGCACAATTTGAATCAAAGAAAGGAGCACCTACACTTTCCCACTTGGCTTTCCAGGTGTGGGACACAACGAGAAGATGGAAGACTGAGACTTAAAATGTGCCAGTAATCTGACATTAAAAAAATGGAGTCATACTCTTTAGTATAACTCATTATAATGGAGGTTGGCTGGTTTTACTTTTGTTTAACTCACATTCACATTTGAACTTTTTCTTAGATTTGGATTGTTCACCATTACATGAAACTTGTACAGAAAGAAATAGGGACTTGCCTTCCAAAGTCCAGGAGTCAAAAAACCTTGAATCTGGCTTTCTGAACCCTGGAAATGTGACTGGAGACAGACGATCTGAAGTGAGTCAAGCCAAGACAGAATTCATTCTGTGTAAACCAGAGCTGATGATCAATGTGTACTACTGCTAAGACCACAAATACTGGCAGTGGCACCCAGCTGCAGTGACTGCTGCATGAGCCAAACTCTTCTTGTGGTACAATTTTGAATAAACTATATTCCTGGGAACCTGCCTCCCTTGAATTGCACCTTTTTAAATATAGTTCTTCCGATTTTCCATCTGTAGTAAGCCAGATGACATGTTCTTAGAGATTCCTTTTTTGCTTGGGTTAGTTACTTTTCTCTCATTGCTGGGACAAAATACCCGCCACCCAAAGTTAGAGGAAGAAAGGTTTGTTTGGCTCACAGTTTGTAGAGGTTGCAGTCCACAGTCAGCTGGGCCTAAGGCAGGGTGGCAGGGCAGACAGGCAGAAGGCAGCAAAGTAAGAAATGCAAGCAACGGAAGGGTAAACAGCTTCTTCCTGTATTTTATATTTTATCCAGGCTACCTGGCTTTAGGGTGGGCAGTACTCCCACCCTTAATCCTAATACCCTTAATCCTAGTATTACATCTTTGGTCCCAGCAGAACCATGCCAAACCAATCAGTGGATTAATTTAGTAATCACACACTGTAGATCCAGCCCACCTATGACCACATGAGGCTTTGGGGGGACATACAGGCACAAACCATAACACTGCTCAAATTCACCAAAGTCCATTTTTGTTCTTTAAAATGGAAAATCCTGATTGTTGACTAGTACACACACTTACACACACACACACACACACACACACACACTCACACACTAACTCTGAGGATGGTTAATATACTTACAGAGTAAATAAATAGCTTAAATCTCACTTTTCAACAGATAATCTATTGGTTATTCACATTCTTACTATGCTGTTCAGTAATTGGATATTAGTGATATCTCCTAAAATAAAAATAGAAAATTATAAGCCCATGATTTTGTATTCAGTACTTACAAAAACTACTTATATTAAAACCATTGACCATAAGTCATAATTGCCATTAGTAAGAAATTTTTAGAGTATTAGAGATAAACCTAAGTACTTCTGAGAATGCAAAGCACTGAACTGGTGAAAAACATATCATCTATCTTTTGAACGTATAAGATAGAGTTTATAGGCAGTGTGCTTGCTAAGAATGACCATAAACTCCTCTGAAATGTTGTACTCTTTAAGTGTAATGTTTTATTGTTATTTCTCATGGAATATAACCCTTAACCTTGAGGCTACAATTACTGCAAAAATGCTTTATGTATTTGTTATGGGTTTTGTATTTACTCTCTATATATTGTGAAAGGAAATTACATTTGTTAGAATACATTTGCTGTAGAAAATCAAATTTAGTCATCTAAATTACTATGTATATATCACTTCTGTGATGATTTTCTTTTAATAAATGATTGGACTAACTTTAAATTCTATGCACACATAAATTCCTCGAGGTTACTTCCTAATGAAAGAGGATTATGAACCTTGTCTCAGGTTCATTCTTGTATCCTAGCATCAGAAAACTAAGTTTAGTATGCTAAAACTAAGTTTAGAATTACTTATAAGGACAATACAAAGCTTTTTAATCCGAAGAAGAAAATGCAAGTCATCACCTATTAATTATAAATGGTGAAAGTTAAACATCTGCCACGTGGATAGAGAAGTTGTGATGGAAATACCCAAACTGGATACAAATATTTCTCAAAATTGGCATTATTCTGTTCACTAAAGACAAGAGCAAAATTCACATCTTTGGGGATAGGTATTTATAAAACTGGTAAAAATATTGTGTGACCCATTACTGACTACTTAATATGAGTAATGTTGATTGGCTTTTCCTTCTGAAATTAGTTAGTGGTTCACCAATCCTATTTTATTTCTTCCTGCATATATGCTTAGGCTACATTTCCAAGATTCCTTTGCAAGTAGGTACGGTTGTATGACTGAGTTCTACCTAATGGAAGGTGAGATAAAATAGTGTTCTGGGAGTGACCCATAAGAACTCCCTAATTTGATCCTTATGCTCTTAGACATGACTCCAGCTTGATGCCAATAAACACAATCTCCTCAGAAGGAAACTTTTGAAGATGGCGCAGTCTCAAAAAGAAAAGATGGGGTCTCTTAACTGCTGCTTAAAGAAGAGCCATTCTCCAGTTACAAAAATCTATTTTGAAATTTGTGTGAGTGGGAAATAAACATGTTATATTCATATATCCATGGCCCAGCTGTGGCTTCTGTTTCTACAAATGTTTCTTGTAGAAACAAGAAAGACACACAGCCGGTGGCACTGTGAAAGACCATGGCCTGGAGACTGTAGGTACACACTCTGCAGTCTCCAGTTTAAAATTATATTTCTGCTTTGGCTTCCCCTAAGTATTACCAATTGATCTTAGATACATTTGGGGGAAGATAAAGGGGAAAATTATTTCCACTCTATTTTAATACTTAGGGAAATGCCAGAAGGAAATTTCAGGAAAATATTAGCAGTTCAGAGGAAGATGCTGTGTATGGAAATAAAAAAAATTTGTGGCAAATGAAAGGATACCCTGGGAAATACTCAAATACTTAGGGATGGAAATTTGATAAAAGTTGTAGCCATATGACTTGGTCCTTTATTATTTATTAATTAAAATAGGGTGGCTCCTGAATAATGAAGAAATTAGGATCTCTGAATTATACAGTTCTACACATGCTTTAAAATAGTATCTATGATATAGCAGCCAAGATGGCTGAATAGAAGTTCCCTGTTCACAATTCTGCTGCAAAGAACCAGGGTAACAGAGGAAAAACTGTATTTCTAGGATGGTGATTGAGGGAGAACTCTGGAAATCAGCAAGAAAGTGAGGGGTAGCTTTAACAGCATGGAGAGTCAGCAAGGCATCTAGAATCAGAAGCAAATCAAACTGCAACCTCAACCCCAAGTCTGTCATCAGGGAGACCTCACACTGCTGGGAAAAGTGAGAAAGTGCTCTGGATTCTAATCACATCAGTAGACTGGCAACCCTAACAGCGAGAGAATTCTATAGTCCTCACAGGCTTTCAATCTACTTTCAGTTGTTGGCTGATATAAGAGTAACTGCTCTTCTCCAAAGGAGAGCTTCATTTTGAGCCTCCCCTAATCCTTAGAATTCAAGACACTGTAATAGCCATCTTGTTAGATACCATCTTGTTTTAGGGGCCAGCCAGCAGTCAGCTCTCCTGAATTCACCAGAAACCTTCGGCTGGTACATGCCTTACTAGGAATAAGACAGCCTCCACAGAGACTTGCAATATCAGCAGCCAGTGTAACTACAAGGGCAAGCCCCACCCATGCTTCTCCATGAAACCTATGTAGGGCCTTCTCCTAGTCCACAGTCTTAGACTGCAGGGAATGGTGTAGTCTTGACTTCATTTGCATATATACATCAGGAACTAGTAAAGATTTCAGTGGTATCGCACAGCTCCAGGAATGCAGCAACCAGTGTCCTCAAACCTTGGCACCACCTGTGCTCATCCATTATGAACTGGAAAGGACTCTTCTTCAATCCACAGACTTGAGATTTCAGCTTCTGGCACAAAGAGCCCTGGAATCACCCAAGCATGTTTCTTGAGACCAGACAAAGGTCTCATTCATGTCCTGCAGATCCAGGACTATGGCTGCCAATTCCACAATCTTCATTTCCACCAGAGATTACCGGCATGACCTAGAGACCTCCCCATCCACACCCTGAGGCTTTAGGATTGCAGAAACCAAACCCGCCTGCACTTGACTTGCTGAACTAGCAAAGTCCCTTTCAAGTCCAACACTTCCAAGATTATGGATATGGATACCAGTAGTACAAGCCCAAACATTAGCTTCACATGCTCTATGAAACCTAGGAAAGGTAGGTTGCAATAACCTATGGACTTGGGCCCAAAGCCCTTGTCCCACTTGTGCTTGTACCTTGTACCTGGATATTGCCTGAATCTCACAACTCCATGTGAGTATGCAACACTGTTATAAGTACCAATGTTAAGTCCCAGTCATAGCCAAAATCACCCCATAGGACCTAAGCAAAGCTCCCTTTGTGTTCTAAACCTCAAGTCCATGGTTGCTGGTGACACAGAACCCAGCATCACCTGTCCTCAACCTCTGGGACCTGGGGAAGGTTTCATTTCATTATGTGGATCTATGACTTAGGATGATGATGCCATAGGCCCAGGAATCTCCCACATTCATCCTGAGGGTCCTGGGGAAGATTCCCTTCACATCTCATGGCTCAGTGACCATGGCTCCATGGCTGCCCTGACCACTGACATCATCTACACTTGACCTGAGGCAGCTAGGGATAGTCTCATCCACATTCCACACCACTGAGAGTGTGGCAACTGGCTCCCCATGTCCCAGCGCCATCAGGGTTTGACTCTGGAGTGTCTGAAGAAACACACATTTGGAAGCCTACACTGTTCACTGCAGTGTCATATAATTAACTTTATGGACTACTGCAGTCTACTTTAATGAGTACTCATAGACAATGCTCACATCAATAAAAGATGCAGAAATCACAGAAAGACTATACTTTTAAGCTACCTTACAACCAAAGCCAAATCACATGCCTGACTGCCATCTTATTTCTCATTTAACTGAAAAACTTTTTCTACAAAAAGTACTTCATAAAATTGGAAAAGGCAAATGTTACGCCAGATGCACAGACATCAATGTAGGGACAAAAGAAACATAAAATGAAACATGATTTCTCCAGAGGAAAACAACAATTCTTAAGAAGCGGATCCCAATTTAAAGGAGACCTATAAAATGACTGAAAATAAATTCAAAATAATGACCCTAAGAAATCTCAGTGAGATGCAAGGGAAAACAAATATATAATACAAAAAATGGGAGAAAAGATGGAATATGAAATAGAAATTCACAAAGAGCCAATCAGAAACCTTGGATCTAAGCCAGTCAATCAATGAAATAAAAATATAATGGAAAAATTCAACAACAGACCAGAACAAGAAGAAAGAATTTCTGAACTTGAAGACAAATCCTTTGAATTAATCTAGTCAGAGAAAAAAAAATAGAGAATTTAAAAGAAAGGAGAAAGTTTTTGAGATGTAAGGGAGACTGTTAGGTGAAAAATATTCATAATATCTGAATTCTAGAAGGTGAAGTAAAGGGGAAAGCTTGAAAATCTATTTCATGAAACAGCTGAAAATTTCCTAAATCTTCAGAGACATGAAAGCATCCAGATTCAAGAAGCTCAAGAACATGAACTGGATTCAACCAAAGGCATGTTATCATTGAAATGTGAAGAGTACAAGAGAAAGAGAGTTCTAAAACTAGTAAGTGTTAGGGTCAAGTGTAAGGAAATGCTGATTAGACTAACAGCAGATTTCTCAGCAGAAACCTTACAGATCAGAAATGAATAGGACACTTTATGCAAAGTACTGTCAGGAAACAACAACAAAAACAACAAAATCTTCAACCAAAACATTAAATCCAGAAAAATTATCCCTCAAAAATGAAGGCAAAATGTTTTTACCAGATAAGCAGAAGCTGAGAAAATCCATCAATATCAGAGAAGCCCTACACTAGAAACAAAATTATGTTAACCAGCACAGCAATACATGAATGTGCCAAAATCAATAGAAGAATAGCTATACAAAATAGAATCAAATCTGAGCATGACAGAAAACTACCATATTTCAAAAGTAAATCAGTGGTGGAAAGGAAAAAAAACACAAAAAGAAAATGACAAAATGAAAGGAGGAAATTCATATCTATCAATAATAACCTTGCAGGTAAATAGATTAAATTCATCAATCTAAAGACAAAAACTGGCTGAATGGACAAAAAAAAAAAAATCAAAAGATCCAACTATGTGCTGCCCAAAAGAATCTCACATCAGTGGTAAAGCTATGAAAAGACTAAAAGTAAGGAGTTAAAAAAAGGTTTACCATGTAAATGGAAACCAAATATGAGCAGGGGTATTTGTACTGACATCAGATAAACAAAACTTTACATCGAGAACTATAAACAGAGATGAGGTCATTATATATTAGTAAAAGAATCAATTTAAGAAGATATAGCAACTTTATTTATGCACCAAACAAGACTACTCACAGATATAAAGAAAACATTTGATAAAGAAAATAGTACTACATAAAAGATATAGATTCTAATTCATTAATAGACTTAAAAACCTCCTCAATAGACAGATCATTCAGCAGAAAAATAAAGGAAATGAAGTGGCACTATAGCATAGATCAGATGGACCCAAAAGACATGGAAATTGAATAGCACACTCCTACTATCAATGGGTAATTGAATAAAAGTGAATCAAAAAACTTCTAAAAACAAATGACAATGACAACACATCAAAGTCTGTGAAAGATAGCAAAAGGAGTACTGAGGAAGTTTACAGCAACAAATGCATATATAAAAATATCAAATACAGAACCTAAAAGTGCATCTCAAGGATTTAGAAAATCAGGAACAAACCATACTCAAAATTAGTAGAATGAAAGACACAGGAAAGAACAGACATAAAGAAGTAAAATCAAGTATAAAAATATACAAAACATCAATGAAATAAATACTTTTAAAAGGATAAACAAAATTAAGAAATCTTTGGCTAGACTGATGACAACAAAGAAGACCCAAATAATTAAAATCAGATGAAAAGCAAGACATTACAACTGATATTGCAGAAACTACTATGACCACAAGAAACTCCTATGAATAAGTACATGCTAAAAATTAGAAAACCTAGAAGACATGAGTAAATTCTTGGATATACATAGTGTACCAAAATTGAAACTAGAAGGAACAAAGAACTCTAAATGTACCAATAATGAGGGGCTGGGGATTTAGCTCAGTGATTAGAGTGCTTGCCTTGCAAGCACAAGGGCCTGAGTTCGATCCCTGGCATCACAAAAAAACAAACAAACAACATACCAATAATGAATAATGAGACTGTAGCAATAATTAAAATCCCCCATCAAAAATCCCTAGGACATGATGATTTTATGTTGAATCCTACAAAATATTCAAAGGAAACCTAATTCCAAATTTTAAATTATATGAAAATAATTGATATGGAAGAAACTTTGTCAAACACTTTCTGTAAGACCAGTTTTACTCTGCCAAGCATACACATTTATATACTCGTGTGAAAAAAAGGAAAACAACTGTAGACTCATATCCCTGAGGAACATAATGCAAAAATTCACAGCACAATGCTAACAAACTAACACAACAGCACTCCAAAAAGATCATATACCACAATTAAGTGGGATTCGAAGGATGAAAGAATGGTTTAGCAAACATAAATTAATAGATTCTAATGATACAACACATCACCAGAATGAAAGACAAAACTATGTGATAATTTCAATTAATGAAGAAAAAGCTTTTGGTAAGAATTAATATTTCTTCATGATAAAAACTCTCCATAAATTAGGTATAAGAAGAACATAACTCAACATAATAAAGGCCCTATAAGAAACCCACAGTAAATATCATACTGTATGTGGACAAGCTGAAGGCATTTCCTCTAACAGCAGGGGAAAAAAAAGTATCCCCAAATTGTAAAGAAGTTAAATTATTCATGTTTCCAGGTGACATGATTTTTGTACACAGAAAAATCTGAATGCTCCAGTAAAAAGCTATTAGAACTATTAGCAGTAAAGGTGCAGAATATAAAATCAATTTTAAGAAATACCATTTGATAGACCAATATGAACATTTCGAAAAAAAAAAAAAAACAATTTCATTCACAATCACTAGAATGAATGAAACACATAGGAACAAATATATCCAAGCATCTTAGTTATTTTTCTCATTGCTGAGACAAAATATCCAACACTCAAATTTAAACAAGGAAAGCTTTATTGTAGCTCACACTTTGTAGAGGTTTCAGTTCACAGCTGGCTGGCTCCAAGGCAAGGTGGCACGGAAGAGGCGCATCACAGAACAGAAATAGTTAATGGCAGGCAGAAAGCAGCAAGCAGCAAAGTACCACCAAAACAACTGATGACAACAGTCCTCCTTCTGTCCCTTATATTCTATCCGGGCCACCTGTCCTTAGAGTGGGTAGCACTCACACCCAGGGTAGGCCTTCCCATTACCCACACCCAGAATTGTGCAAAACCAATCAGTGGACTAATTTAGTAATCACTCAGTTTTAATCTCAGCATCACACAGTCTAGATCCAGCCACCTCTGGAAAGTCCCACCTGTGACCACATGAGGCTTTGGTGGGACATCTAGGCACTAGCCACAGCACCAAGGAAATGAAAGCTATCTGCAGGGAAAATTGTATCACACAAATGAAAGAAATTATAGATGTCACATTGCTATGGTTTGTATCTAGATGTCCCCCCAAGCCTCATGTGGCAAGAGGTAGCTGGATCTAGAGTGTGTGATGCTGGGATTAAAGGCGTGTGATTACTAAATCAATCCACAGATTGGTTTAGCACTGCCCTAATCCTAGCAGCCTGGATAAAATAGAAGGCACAGGAAGAAGCTGGTCAGGCCCCTTACTTGCATCCCTTGTTGCATCCCTTGCTTGCATCCCTTGCTTACCTTGATGCCTTCTGCCTGTCTGCCCTGCCACCCTGCGTCAGACCCAGCTGATTGTGGACTGAAACTTCTACAAACTGTAAGCCAAATAAACCTTTCTTCCCCTAACTTGGAAGGTTGGGTATTTTGTCCCAGCAATGAGAGAAAAGTACCTAAGACACACATACACACACACACACAAAAATATCATGTTCATGGATTGGAGGAATACTGTTAAAATGACCATAGTATTAAAATTTCCTAAAGATTCAATGGAATTCCCATCAAAATACAAATGACCATCTTTACAGAAATAAGGAAAATCAATCATACAAAGCAATACTATTCCAAACTACGTGGTACTGACAATGGTTTCCTAGATCAATGAAAAAGAATAGAAAACATATAAATGGATACATGTTAATACAACCAAATATTTTTTGATAGTTTCCAAGAAAATGCAGTGAAGAAAAGACAGTTTCTTTAATAAATGGCACTGATAAAATTATATATACATATACAGAAGAATAAAACTAGATCTCTTTCTCCCATGGAACACAAAAATCAACTAAAAAATGGACAGAAGACCTAAATGTAAAACCTGAAATTATGAAATCACTACAAGAAAATATAGAGGAGATACTTTAAAACATCAGTGTGTGCAATGATTTTTTAGAAAGGACCCTAAAGGCACAGGTGAAAAAAGCAAAAATTGACAGATGGAATTATGTGAAACTAAGATTCTGCACAACAAGGGACATAATATAATAAGGGAGAACCTGCAGAAGGGGAGAAAGTATTCACAAACTGTTCATCTGACAAGACAGTAATATTCCGAATGTATAAGAAAATTAAAAACCTGAATGTGATGGGGGTGGGGGGAGTTCAAATGGTTGAATAAAAGCACAGAGCACTCACCTTCTCCATGTAGAACCTAAGCAACAGATGTAAAATGTATTTTGTAGTGAATGATCATGGAAGAACACTTAAAATCTACTGGAGAAAAAAGGGAACTTTGTCAGATTCAGAGACCTTGTGACCATCAATCATGATTGTCAACATGACTGGATTAAGAAACACCTAATAGATAGTGAAGTGCATTTCTACCGTTATCTGAGTGGGTCATGGCATTGTGAGCTTGGGGACCATATTTTTTCCTTCAACTTTCCTTCTGGTGTTCATTCCAGCCCTTTGTGCTTCCTGGTTGCCAAAGGTTGAATGAATCTCCTCCACTAGGCCTTTCTACAAGGTCACTTCTGCCATAAAGCCCTACCACCATGGACTGAATCTTTTGAAACCAGGAGCTAAATAAATCTGTTCTTTTAAATTGTGGGTGTCAGCCACTTTGTTTCAGGGACTGCCAGACTGATTGCTACAGACCTGGAATAATGAGAGAAACAAAGTCTTCCAAAACACACCACCCTAAGTCCACCACTGGGGAGGAGAAACTTCCCCTCTGCAGGGATAAGAGTGAAAGGGGGAGTCCCAGGAAACTCCAGGACAGATACCAGCAATCCCAGCTACAGGAACATTTCATAACATTCGCAGGATTGCAGTCTAATCAAAAAAGTAGCCTGTAATTCACCTTACCACAGAAAAAGATTTTACATAATTGCTCAGGGAACCCCCAGGGCAGAGTCCTGCAGGAGCCCTTTGAGAAGGGACCTACTGTCCCAATGTGGACTGCTCTGGGGTACTCCGCAGACATCCCACTGCACAGCCTCAGCAGGGAGCACCCTCGAGAGACACACGTGGCTCAGTAAAGTGACTCTTACTCAGATCTGCTAAATGCTCTGCCCTGTAGGGGATGAGTGCAGTCACAGAGAGGGGAGTGAAGGTGCCATCCTCAAGAGCCTGGAAAGTAGGGAGACCAGAGGCGTGTAGACTCACAGCGGTGCTGGGACTGAAGGCATGCTCGAATGTAGTTCCCTGGGCCCTCTCCTCAGCGCTGCACCTGGGCACCTGTCACTAATGGACAAAGCAAGCACCCTGGGGTTCCACTGCTGTCCTCCCCAACGGGGTGTGCTGAGGTGGCCCTGAACAATGCCTGTCACCCTGGCTTTAGGACACGTGACCTATGGAAGTCCAGAGAGAAAAGTAGCCTTTTGTATCCTGCATTCTACTATCATATGTTCTCTTAGGCATTTCACTTGAAGGAGTTGGAGAGAAAAGTCCTGGCCATCACCCTGCCGCTGGGCACACATATCCAAGCGAGGCCCTAACGGTAATTTTGCATGACTTTAGGTACGACCCACTCCTGCTTCCTCCCTGGCAGGTACTGAAACTGAAAGAGTGGGTAGGAGAAAAGTCCCAGCCATGATCGCATCCATGGGTGTGCACTGGTAGGAGGCCTGAGGTCCTGCTCCTGTGCAGGCATGCCTACAACAGCAGCACAGAGGAACAATACAACTGTGTGAAAAGATGCTTGGTTTCTCTAATTGTCAAGGAAATAAAAATCAAAATCACAATTAGATTCCATCTCACCTCAGTTACAATGGCTATCATCAAAAAGAAAAATATAACAATTTCTGCTGAAGAGTCAGAGATGGGGAACTCCTATACACTTCTGGGGGAATGTTGTGGAAGACAACACAGAGATGCTGTAGAATACTAAACATAGAGCTACTGTATGATTCAGCAATTCTACTGCTAGGCATATATTCAAAGGAGATAATGTCATTATATTAAAAATATAATTGTCTTTCCATATTTATTGTAGCACTCTTGACCACAGCCAAAATAAACAATCAAACTAGGTGCCCATCAATTGATGAAGAGATTAAAAAATGTGATATAGGTACACAACGGAATATTATACAGCTGTATAAATGAATGAAATATTGCTATTCCCAGAAACATGGGTGGAACTGGAGATCATTATGTTAAGCAAAGTAAACTAAACTGAGAAAGACAAATACCACACGTTCTCACTCATTTTTGAAAACTAAAAAGTCAATTTCGAAGAAAGGAACGAATATTCCTCAATAGGGACTAGGAAGGACAAGTGGAGAGGGGACAGGAATTTCAATAAGAGTCACCAAAACACAGAGAGGAAGAATTAGTTGTTTTTTTCTATAGAGCAATATGGTATCTATCAATTAAAACAGTCTATGATATTTTCCAAAATGACTACAAAACAGTATAAATTTTCCAACACATACAAACGATTAATGTTTGGAGATGAAAATTTCTAGTACTCTCACTTTATTACTACTCATCGTATACAGGTACCAACTTACCACAACATACCCCGTAAAGATATACAAGTATTAATAAAAATATTTCCGAGTACACACTGCTATGCCAATTTAGATGTCCTTATAGCATACTAGTTTTGTGGTACAAAGATCTGTTTAAAGGCAGAGATGAGTTAGCTAACAAAAAAGTGAAATATTTTTAAAATAAAGGAATTGCTAGAAGTTCAAGCTAAAGCCAGACTATAATTGAGGTGTATATGTGTGTGGGGATCAGAGAGTTATCAGAAAGAAAGAGGGAAAGAGGTTTTACAGACTCGGGCTGTACAGAGTCTCCCATCTGCGGATGGGCAGGCAAATACGGAAGTAAAATTTTTTTATCTCCTTCCTTCCCCTTCTCTCCATTTATTTCCCACTAGAAAGACAACTCCAGATCTGCACCCCAGGAGCTGAGCTAGGTGTCCTTTCCTCTCTTCCTTCTCACTGAGTGAACATCAACCTCTCAGATTGCTTGCAATCTTGTGGCTTCATCCTCATGGATGCTACTGGCAACCTCACTCATTTCTCAATTAGCCTGACAAAACCATAAAGGCGCCACATACATGGACTTCCCCATTTAGGAACTCCATCAGCAGAAAACACACCCGTCCTCAGCTCAGCGCAAACTCTGACTAAGCAACCCTGAGCCGTTGCTGCTGGAGGCACACTAGCAGGGACAGAGAAGTATTTTACATTCTCAGGCGTGAATTTTCCCAAATTCAAAACCATTTCATAGACACCTCAGCCGTGTGGTGTTGAGGTAGGCTGGGGAAAGGGGCTTCTCCCCAGGCTTTCCTCCCAAAGAAATGACGAGGAAAGAGATCAAGGCAACGTCAGGTCTGGAAAGAAGCAAGCAGCCAGGGACCATGATGGGCAAGGAGAAGATACTCTGCCCAGAGATAGATCCTGTTCTCAGCAGCGGTGCTTTCCCTCAAGCTCATCTTAGATGTCACCACAAAGCCAGCCTCAGTCTCCACTTAAATATTTCCTAATCAGGACTCTTTTTGCTAGACATCTTTTAACATGTTACTACTTCACCCCTTAACATCTTTTAAAAATGGCTAGATGCTTAAAATTGATTGGAGATAACATGGTGAAGGGAAAGGAAGGTATAAATATATAGTTCTCCTTAACCTCAAATTTACTTGACCTCAGGATCCATATGGTCCCAGGATTACTATCAGTCTTTTGTGGAAGCACAGTATTCAAGGCGTATATCTTGGCAAATATGAAAGAAAACTCTCAAGGGAAATACTACATCTCTAAGCTTAATTTCAGAATTTCCCAAGGAATGTCTCTAGGGATTTTATTCATGCACAGTAATTCTCTGCCAAATGATTTCATATTTATGTTGGTTTTGGTTGCACGGCTCCCATTAAAAATTGTTACAGTGCAAAGACACTGTGTATCTGTTAGCTGAGGAGTTGATTCCTCTCCCTCAACAACACTTTGAACACCCTTTTGTGGACCTGAAAGTTCAAAGGATAATGTGGGCACCATAGTTAGCAGCAAAAGGTATTGTTGGGCAGAAGAAAAGTTGGACTCAAATATCTATCATGAGGGTAGGTGCTTAGAAGTCAGCATAGCCCCTTATGACTATGACTAAACTCTTTTAAAAGCCACGATATGGCCTGTCACCTACCTTGAGGTGTGCATTCTTGCATAGATCCAGAAAGGGACAGCAAAACTCTTTGACTGATATTAAATAATGTCTAGAGGCTAACACCAAGCTTCTGGGATGCTGTTCAAAGCTGGCCTAGAATTCAGGGCTTTTGCCTCAGGGGCTGGCAGCAGTATCTCTTCTGTGGAGAGAACTGATCCTAAGCCCAGGGAGCAGATGTTCCTAGAAGAATGATGTGTGTAGCAAAAGAGTGCCACAGGCCTTACCAGCTCCTCCATGATGGTTTCAACAGGAAGCTAAAGAAGCTGGCGCTAGTGGGCTACCACTGACACTTCTCAGCATCATTCTTGTGCTGAGAAAGCTACTCGTGCTGAAAAGTTTCAGGAAGAAACTTCTAAATGCAAAACTCCATTACCTTACCCTTGTATGATTTTGTCATCTTGATGTTTGAACGACCGAGAAAGGAGTAAAGAACAGTTATCCTAGTTGGTGACTAATTTGTTCAGGAGTCAGTACTGTGCCAGGGATGCTGTTTCCTGGTATTTCTAACCATCAAGTTACTGTGAAGAGAAGGCAAGTATTGCTCAGTTCACTCATAAATACATTCATGTGTTCATTAAGCTGCACTTATTAAATGTCTGTTAGGTCCCAAAATGTGCTAAGTTGATTTACAAATCTTGGGCACGTTAAAAACCTTCAAAAAGTATTTGCATTTCATCCCTGCAGTGGTGTGTTTCCACTAATTGCTTTCTCTGGTACTGCTTATTACTTAGCTTTCCAGTTTCTTGTCTCCACTTTCAAATCCTAGCTTCTACTTCCCATCTAACCACTTGGTTTGTGTAGCAGTTAGGTTCTTTAGAGAAAAAGATCCAAAGGGATTTGTGTATTTGTGTGTGTGTGTGTGTGTGTGTTGTGTTTTATATATATATATATATATTACAGTCTGGAGTCTAAAATGTAGAATAGCTTTTTAAGCTGGAAACTCAAAGTTCTCTGTTACTGTCTTGATACAGAATTCTTTCTGCTCTTGGTAGTATCAATTTCTGCTCTTAAGGCTTCCAACTGGCTAAATGAGAGGTACCTGCATTATTGGAGGTACTCTTTACTTAAATTCAATTGCTTCTAGATCACAGCTATAAAACCCTGCAACATCTAGACTAGTATCTAATCAAAGAACTGGACACAGTAGCCCAAGCAAGTTGACACATCATATTTTTTATAGTGTATTTTGCCTTATTTTTCCTTGGTGATAATTTAGGATATGACTTCTTAGTCTTGCACACTGGTTCCACATATTTGAACACATCACCCTACATCACATTTGGGAGAGGACAGAGAACGTGAAATTGTTAATAATGTCCTAAAGAGACTTAGATCAGTCCTGAAAGAACTTCTGGTTTAGGTAAAGAAACATCACTTTGGAAAATTTTATTTGATTGTAAATCTTTACAACAAAATGTATGTAAAGTGCTAGAGTACATAGAAAGAGTTACCAGTTCCACGTGTTAGAAGATAAAAGGAAGAAAGAAAAAAAAAAAGAAGATAAAAGGAAAGAAATTCATAAAGTTGCAATGATGCTGCATCTTGAGAATAAATAGAATGATTTCAGGTGTAGAAAATTCAAAATATTCTGGACAGAGAAATTTCAGATGTAGATACTACTGGCGGGATATTATAAAGTCAAATCCCTTGTGCATTTAGAGGAAAAAAACAAGAGTAAGTGGTCAGTGAGAAGGTGGGAAAGAGTATCGGGAACTAAGGCGCTGGCAAATTGTGAAGAGCTCCTAAGCACAGGTATGAGAATTTGTAGGGTGATGACTTCAACAAGATGATACGGCAAAGAAAGAGGCAGCCTTGCCAGCAGAGAGAGCAGCTCCACCTGACTTTCACGAGCTCAACCATCACCACGTGATCATAATTACACATCGGAATCAGCTAGCACCTTCTCACAGGAACCCAGTTCTCCTTTGTCAGGAGACCAAAGGCAAGACACCTAATTTGTAGCTTGTCATCTGTTGGGATTTATAGATTCATTAACAGAACGCACAGATTCTGTACCTTGGGAATATTACAGCTGGGGTAACCCTGTGCCTGCCCGGGGGAGGAACTTGAGTCCACGACTTGAATGTGGCTCACCCCCATCCCCAAGAAACCTCGGGCTAATCAGCTGGGCGTGTAGCAAGGAAGGTGACTTTTTCTTTTCAGTTAAAAAAAAGAAGCCTTTATTTTATTCACCTTCTGACTCATTGCTGATGCAGTTTAGATAGGAATTAATTACAGCTTTCTTGGATATATATATGGTTAAATAATTAAAGTAAATGTTTAAAACTTTTCATCAGATGAAGTAATACCTGGAGGCTAGAATCAGTGTTAATGCTGAGCGAGGCTTTCTGTCTCCAAATTTAAGGCGTCACTGCAAAGCATTTCTGATAAGATGAACTCCGGGGAAAAGATCTCATGAGCCAGGCACACGAGGAGCAGTGTGTCTGGTTATGGATGGTCACCCTTGTTTAAACTGCTTACCCACAATGTGTAGTAGGCAACTTCTGGACATAATACGTAAGACTGAATCACCAAGATGCTTCAAGACATTGTAGAGATTATTTCTCAATTTTTTTTTCAAAAGACCTGTACGTAGAGTAATTGTTATTTTGTTCCTACCCAACACAGAATCAATCAATAAATTAATCTCTTGCCATCGGCTTTCGGCAGTAATGAAAACATTGTACAAACATACAAACGAGCACTTCCCAATCTGAAAAAGGTATATCACCCTATGTGCCTGATAGCTAAGTATGTGATTAAATTACAAATCATAAATTTTTAAAACGGAGCTCAAGGGGATGAACAGTTAAATCAAAGTCCACCTCTTCACAAGCAATTTCCCCACCTTTACAGAGGAAATAGTTCCAGAGAAAAGATAGCTAGTGCGTTAACTCTAATGGTTCCTCTTCAGTTCCTCACAATATGACGGTGCTGAAACTAGTCTGAAAAGTTGGAAAGGAAGCAGACATGTGCTCAAACTAGTTTAACCAGATGAAGAGGCAGCAGAGACCAGGTCTGTGTAATTTATGGAAAAGATTCCAAAAGGAAAACATTTTTCTACGTACTTCGTTTTCTATCAAACAACAGCACAAGTCCTCCCTGCCCACCCATCCCACACCTTAATGTTCTCACCTCTAAGTCTGTCCACCGTCTTCTCTAGAGTATCTTCATAGGTAATCTGCCAGACGCAAAACTGCCAGAGAGTATTACACATGGAAAAAGTATCTTTTAACTCAGTGTTTCCAAAGCTTTCATTCGTCCGCCTTCCTCCATCTTGTGCAAATAAATACCAACCCCTACTACACCTGAGGGGTTTCAATGAGATAATTAAATACAAATAAGACCTCTTTTCTAAAAATTCTACTTATAATAGTTTCTAGAAAAAAAAAACTGTCTCTCTCATATAGCTCATATATTTGCGTGTAGCTTTCCTCCAGCAGACAGTATGTGAAACTACCTTCCCATAAATTATAGCTCATGGGAAATGCAGGTAGCTGTTTTCTTGTTTGCTTTTTCCTGCTTCTTCCTCCTCTCCTTCACAGGGGTTAAAACTTTAGAGTCATTAGCTGCTTACACTGATAGTGGCCGATGAATTGCACCTCTGTGTATCCACATGCTTGGGGAGTTCTCTCTCGTATCCACTCTGAGCTTAGCATGCAGTTTACTGTAGCCAGCTGATCACCGGCAAATCTGCTAAGTGCTTCCCCATTGGGGTTTAACTTCTTGGAGCACCATCATTGCCTTGTGACGAATCTGTTTGGCCTTCAGCGATACAAGATCACATAAACAACAAGGCTAGACATTAATCGCCTCCTCAGAGAAGCAGAGGCCCAGGTGAAATCAGATGTGTGAGGTGTTTAAGGGGGAGAGAACTAGAAGGGGTAGGAAGAGCCATCACAGTGCTGTAGGTCTATCCCCTGTGAACAAAGAGAGGAGGAAGGAAAGCTGTCTGTCCCCCAGAAGTGTATCTGCTGTCTTCTGCTTGTCTCGCTTAGTTACTGGCTGGAGGCAGTGTGGCTTCCATGAATGCAGAGCCAGTAGGGGGTCTGTGAGTCAATAAAACTTCCCTGGACAGCAGAGTTGACAGCCTTTTAGGGCCACCAGAACCACCAGCATTCTAGCTTCACGTCCTTCAGGTCCCACTACCAAACACGGATACTCTTCCCTTAATTTGGCCCAGTTTAATTAGATACCTCCCTGAACATAGCTGATCAGACCAGGTATTGGTAATTGGCATTCCTTCCCCGTGACAAAGTACCTAGGAGAAATCAATTTAAAGTAGGGAAAGATTATTTTGGCTCACAGTGAAGTTTGAGTCCATGGTTGCTTGGTCCTGTTGCTTTGGGCCTGTGGTGAGGCAGAACATAGTGTTTAGAGAGTGTAGCGAAATAAAGCTGCTCACCTTATGGCAGCCAGGAAGAAAAATGGGGATGGGATAGAGGAGAAGAATTGGGGATGGTCAAGTTCCCAGGATACCCTTCGAGAGCTCACCCCCGTGACCCACTTCCACGAGGTAGGCCTTACCGCCTGAAGTCTTCACTGCCTCCAATAGTGCCACCTCCTGGGACCGAGCCTTTAACACATGGCCTTTGGAAGACATTTAAGATCCAAACCATAACAGTACTTAGGCTGAGCCATTTAGACTCTTACCCTTTATTATTATTTCTACCAAAACTAGGGGGAAAGTATCAGTCTTTTCAGGAAGTGACCCCTCCCTACTGGGGACACCATTGCTGGAGGAGCAGTATTGGGAGCAGGCGGTCATCATCCCAGAGAGGAAGAGAAACAAACAGGTGCGGTGGGAGGACTCCTGCCCACACAATCTGTTTTATGTGGCTTAGCTGTTGGGGAACCTTTGAGTTCAGGTTTGGAAAGCTGGTCACTTTAGCCCACGAGCTTCCAGCTATGTATTACTCTTGTCCTTGAAACTTCCTAAACATTTCAGAAACAATCATTCTTCTCCTTTAACTGCACAGTGTTTCCCTTGTCCCAGTCTGTTTTATATAAAGTAAAAAGAGCACATTTAAAGATCTTAAAACAGAGCTGGACCTAAGGCAAGTAAGTGCTCAGTAAATATTAGTTATAATGGTCATGGTTACTATGATTAAAGTTAGTGGGATGCAGAACTGTCTCCTTTACTGGATTCCATGTACCATATAGTCAGAGATTGTTTTCTGGGCATTTTAGCACACTGCAAAGTGAGTCAGTTGCACTGAGTGCCTGGCAAATTGAATCGAATCTACCTTTCAAGATCATTCTGAGGATAAAACATCTGAAATGCTGGGGAGCCTCACACCACAACAATGAGCAAGATCCTGCTTTGCAGTCAGATCTTAATTATCCACGTGCAGAGTCTCCAATTCATGAATTAGCTACAGCACAGGTTTAATCCCCAGTCCCCAAAATGCTTCTAGGATTCTGCCCTGCACTGGGATCAGTTGGGAAAGGAAAAGTAATTTTAGTAATTAGCCCATGCAGAACTTGATCAAAAAGGTTAATTTTGTACTTCCAAAAGCACACAATGCAGACAGAAATGACTTTTAGGCTCCTGCCCATTCCTCTCCCTTGCTTTAATATTAATAATTAAAGGACTCCTGAATCACAATTATTGTTTAATCAATGAAAATGATGGGAATGATTGTCTCTAGATCGTGGATTACAGATAATTTTTTACTTTTTAAATTTTGTTGACATATGTCTACTTTTTTAAAAATAAGAACATTCTCTTTGTATAACAAGAAAATACCCTCCTTTCCTCCACCCAATCTACCATTCCTCTACTGTTAGATTTTGCTAGAATAAATGCCATGCTAGATATAAAAACTCCAGAATAAATTAATCAAATCTGAATAAACCAGGGCTTAAATTTGGTTCTTTAGCTTCTCAGGATCTCAATTTTCTCATCTATAAAGTGGAAATAAAATAATTAATGTAAAAGGCTGATATGAGAAATGAACACATATAGTTGATGCTCTTTAAATGTTTTAATTTTCTTCTTTTTTAAACTGAATGACTGTGAAGAGTATACACCTCTGCAGAGAAGACCCATGCACATCAGCCAAGAAACTGATAATAAGGATCACAGGATGTATTTAAACTGCAGGATTCCTTTCTGCTTTTTATAAATGTAATGCCTACAGTATGTGATGTATGTGACCCAAAGTCATTGTTAAAGATTCTCATTCTCCATATAAATAATGTGTTCTTGAGGCAATGCTAGAAGGAAAAAAATCTTTTGCCATTTCTGTTCTGCCTTACCTTATGCTTTCTGTAGAGAATGGAAAGTAGTTCTCCAAGCCTTATAGATTTTGAGTGTTGTAGATAGCAACAGTTTTGCCTGGATGGAGACTAATAATAGAGACTGATGAGAAAATACCCCAAATCAGAAAAATTTCTTTATTTGCTGCAAGATTGCTGAAGCAGTCAACAAAAGCAAATGAGGAAACTTCTGAAGAGAATAACATCTTCCAAAAATAACAATAGTGATGATGATCGTTGACTTGCCTGAACATTTGTTGAGTGATTACCTTGTGCCATGCATGGATTGAATGTTTTCATCTTCCCACATTCATACGTGGAAACCCTAATCTCAGAGTGGTGTTAAAACATGGGGCTTCAGAAGGTACTGTAATTAATTAGGTCCTGAAGGTTGAGTGCTCGTGAATAAGAATTAGAGAACTAGCTAGATTGCTTTCCGTCATGGAGGACACAGCAAGAACACTGCTGCCTGCAACCCAGAATGGGGCCCCTTCCAGAACTACCATGCTGGCACCTGAGCTCAGATTTCCCAGCCTCTAGAAAGGTAGAAAATAAATTCCCATTGTTTATAAGCCAGTTTATGGTACTTTGATATAGCTGCCTGAAGTAGGACAAATATTATGTCCTTTTGCAGACAAAAAAAAAAAAAAAACACACCTTAAGTTTTGAAACGTTAAATGACACTCCTAAAATTATAAAACTAGTACAAATCAGTACCAGTTTTTTTCTGTTTGGGAAGCGGAACAGATACCACAATTGGTAGACAGCAGAAGTATATGACCCCTGGATGCCTGGTAAATGACGCTAATTAAGGATAAAATAATGTCCCCATAGAGAAGGTAGAGTGTCCCAAGTTGCAGGAGAAAAACAGCTTTTGTATTAGGCCAGGCCAGGCAATGCAGGTAGAGTAACTATCCACAATCTGGGAAGCAATTTCTGTGAAAGTATTTTATAAGAGATGATTGTATCTGGTGAGTCTGAGGTCAGCGAAAAATCAGATTCAACCTGAGATCTAAAACATTCATGTAGTAGCTATGCTTACAAAATCTGTTTATGATTAGCTTGTTTACTAGAAGTGGTATAAAGTGGCCTTTGTTAATAGTTGGGGATAAATTACAACACAGAAAAACCAGAATGGATCAAACCACAGAAATTTGTTTTCTCACAGTTTTGGAGGCTGGAAGTGCATGATCAGCATGCTGGTAGGGCTGGTTTCTTCTCGTAACTGTAATGCAAGGATCTGTTTCACGTTTCCATTTGTAGCTTGCAGAAGGCTGCCTTCACACTGTGTTGTCCCCCACGGTCATCTCTCCATTCATGTTTGTTCCTGTTGTCATCCTCCTCCTATGAGGACATCAGGCATGGTGGATTAGTACTCTACCATAATGCCCTCATTTTAACTCAGTTATACCTTCAAAGATCCTATTTTACAGTACATTCTGAGGTACTGAGCATTGAGATATCAATGCATGGATTTTGGAGCCTATAATTCACCCTGTAATGCTGTTTGATAGAAATAACAATCCAAGGAGGCATGAGGTATGTGGAAGCTGTGTGCTGTACAACTACAGTTCTACAGTGCAGTAGCCTGGGTGGGCCCTCATCCTCCAGGCCTACCTTCAACTCTTTACCTCTCAGACCCCACCTGTACCTTGCCAAAAAGCCATTTTTTCCCAGAGTTTTTTAAAAGCCCAGAGAGACAGCCACCACCAGGAAAATAGTGTGGTATATTGATGAAGACTCAGTCACCTAGCAGTGGCCTGAATCCAGTTGTGTTCCAGAACTTGAATTCTTCCCAATAGCATTATCTGGTAGTGTTTGTGTGCTCACATAATAAATAGCTAAATGCATGTAAGCTAGAAGAATTATCTCAGAAAACTATGTAATGCCAAGCAACTCTGCCTTACGGACCGTAACCTAGAAGTTGCAACCTCCCTCTTTGCTTGTTGGATGACCCTCAGGCTATCTGTGCTTTGTAAAAATTTAGAGCCCAGTGTCTAAGTAATCAGCCAGTCTCTACCCTCAGGGATGCCATTTGAACCTGGCAAAGACAAGTAACAGTGGCGGCTGGTGCCCAACTCTGCAGGTCCCCACAGAAGCTTCTGTGGCAGGTGTAGAATCTCAGTGGGATCTCAGTGCCCTGGGGCACTTCATAAGGTGTCATTATGTTCAAGTTTCAAGCTAGCAAGATTCAGATGTAATATTTATGTGATAACATCTTTCACCTCATGCTGGTAAAACCTGGGCATATTGGGATCATAATTAACAAGAGCAAAGTTTCTGTATGTTTTCTTTTATAGTTTTTTTTTTTAGGAGAAAATGTTTCTCCTTTAGAATATTGTCCTGTTCTAATAGCTCATCAGATATAAACATTTTCCATTTTCTGCTAAACCTTTTAAGCCTGGAAGATTTCATTTAGGTAGCTCAGACAAGATTATTACAAAATATGTACCATGTCAAAGAGTGAAGAAAAATACTAAATCTATGAATCTTGGGTTCTTCAGGAGTCCTAAGAATTGAATAAATGGAAAGAATAAACTATAGTAGTGCAATACTTAAGAAGTACCAAGAACGTACCCAGCACAAGATAAGTTCAGCATGAGTGTTAGGTGTTTGTTCTTGTTAGTGTTACAGTACCTGACACTCATTTCTTCATCCTGCCTTTCTGATCACTAGAGGACCTCAAGGCCTAGGGTTTTACCAGCTAGTAATATTCAATATCTTAAACTAAACCCATTGCCTTCAACAGTAAAGCTGCCCATGTGCTGGTAAGTGCCTGAGTTGGGATTTGAACTCGGGGAGTTTAACCAGTTAATTCACATGGCTAGTCATTATCCTGTACTGAGAGCCCAGCTTAGTTAGTCTCCTTCTCTCTTGGCTTCTCTAAGACTGCCTGGTTCCTTCCCATCTCATATTTCTTCTCAGCCTGGAGGATGAACAGAGATTAACTCCACCCTCCTGGAACTCTGCCAGTACAAAAGAGAGTGTATTATATGGCAGACAAAGGCCCTGACACATTTCTCAGAGAGAGAAGGAAATGTGCTTTTTAAGGCCACAACTTTGCTTTGTTTTGTTTCCTTCAGGGATTCAAAAATGAGCTCTCAGCTGCTCATGTCTGCACGATATTTCTTTCATTCCTGAACTTTCCATGGACTTCTGATTTATAATGGGTGTTCTCCACGGATTGTCACAGAACGAGAAGCTTGCCTAACCAAACACAATGGAGGCACCAGACCACTGCTGGCAGTATTGGGGATCATCAGCTTGCCTGTTGTGGAGGGTGAACAGCGATCCAGAAAAGAAGAAAACAATATGGGGGTGAGGGTTGCAGTCTCTTCAGGGAGAAGCAACCTCTCTTGAAGAGCACTTGTGAGAGCTACTTCTTCCCGGGGTCTGTCTGTTGTGTGTTGCAAGACCAAAAAAATAAAAGGTCTCTGTGCAGTGAGTGGGATTAGATTCTAGCCCTGATTCTTGTAGTAATTACTTTTATAACTCTAAGCAAAGCCACAACCTTCTTTCAGACTCAATTCCTTCATTTCTCAAATAGACATGGTAATGTCTGCTGTGTTCATGTGTTCCTAAAACAAGAAATGAGCTCACAAGAAGAGTTGGTGTCTGTACTCTGTGATTTTTAAGGAAGAGCCTATCTTCTAGAACCTGAGCCAATACCCATCTCTTTCTCTCAAGAACTCACCTGCCAATCCCCAAACCTGGACCAAGTACACAAAAAGCCATGAGTGGATATGGATATTGTGCCAAGCTTGACAACTCCCTGATTAAGAATCCCTAGTATTTCCTTATAGGCAGAAACTTTGGAAAAGTCTTTTTTCTCAGAAAGTGAGGGAGAACATTTTAAAAATAGTTACACAGTGGCTCAAGGACACGAAATGGAGAGGGATAGTTCACTGGAAAGTCACAGTCCTTCTTAAAAAATTATGAACACGAATCTTCAAAGAAGGCTTTGAACCCTGTTGAAGAAATGGCATCATCTAGGTAACATCAGAAGGCAGCATGGAGAAGGTGTATTAAGTGGGAAAATATACTAGAATTCCTTTTCTTAATTCATCCTCTGAAGACAAGTGCATGGCTTGGCTATTTAGCAGCTTTGTGTGCATGAGCACATTAATCTAATTCTCTGAAGTTCAATTTCCTTCTTCATATGAAGGAGGAAATAATATCTACTTTACAGGATAGTAGACATTATTATCTTCCATAATGGGGTTCAGGGATGTAATCTAGATAGACTATCAAACACAATAGAATGTAGATATATGAGGTGTGATCAAAATGTACAGTGAATGTTTAAATTTTAAAAAATTAAAGTCAAAGACATGTTTCCATTAATCCACCTCAGAATATTCTCCCTCACTTTGAACACACTTATCTCATCATTCTTGCCAGTTTCTGAAGCAGTTCTGGAAGTCCTCTCATATGAGTGCCTGTAGCCGCTCTGTCGTAGCTGCCTTAATGTCCTGAATCAGTTCAAAGCTTTTACGTCTCGTGGTCTTTTTGACTTTGGGGAGAAACCAGAAGCCACATGGTACCAAATCTAGTGAATAAGGGTAAGGAATGAATAAGAATAAGGATAAACAAATACGCACAAGTGCCTTCCCATTGGTTGACACTCGGCAGCAACATTCTCTATCTATCTATCTATCTATCTATCTATATTTTTTTTAATCACAATTCATAAAGACACTCATGAAGGAGTCTTTCCAGAACTGCTCCAGAAAGTGGCAAGGATGCTGAGTAAGTGTGTTCAAAGGAAGGGGCAGTATTTTGACAGGGATTAAGATTAATGGCAATATGTCTTTTATCGTAATACATTTTTAAAATTTAAACATTCACCATATAGTTGAATCACACCTGGTAAATATTTCTTATACAAAGAGAAAGAAATTGTAACCCTCAATTTCAGAACAGCACTTCTCTTTCACCTCCCAGAATACAGAAGTCACAAAGACCAAGCCTCCGTGTGCTGAGCTGATGGATCTATGTGGCCATGTGAAGTGGAAGGCACCCAGCCCACAGACCTGTTAACAAAGGGACCTGAGATAGACCCTTGCATGATTTAGAAATAGGAGATAGCTAAGAAAATCTCCCAGTCCACTAAGAGACATAGGACCTCATTTGGAAAGTACTTTACAATCAGATAGATATGACTTTTGGATCCAATTAAGTTAATTTACTAATTAGCTTCATTTTCCTGAGTAACCTTTCTAGACTTTAACTTTTTATAGTAAAATGTGATGAAGTAACCAACAGATCGCCTGGGAAGATTAGAGAAAATACATCTGAAGTGTACCTAGCTAAAGTATTCAGACAATGTATTATGAACATGTTTTTACTTCATTCTTACACACAAGGGAAAAAATGCCTCTTAGGACAATTTGAATGTTCTCTTGTAGTAGTAAGATACAATATGAAAGGAGGATAGTTATAACTCACACTTAGGCTAGATGTAAGTGAACAGAAATATTTGGTTAAAAGTCACCAGTCTTGCTTTATAACAGTGTAAATATATGTAAGGCAAAACTGATAAAAGTGTAAAAAGAATAGATGAATCCACTATTAGACTTCAATACTCTCTATGACAAATTGACAGATCCAGCAAGCAAAAACCAGTAAGGACAGGCTATGATATCTCTTCACGGTAGCCCACCCTACACTGTAGGGTATATTATTTTTTATTATTTTCTCACTTTTTCCTACTTTTACTTGGCCCAAACTCACTCTATAGAGCCTGTTTCCCCCCCCCTATCTTTAATAAATGTGAAACTTTGCCATTATTTAAAAAAAGTCAGTAAGGACTGATTGGGTAAGAATTGAACTTAACTATACAATTAAAACAACTGTATACAATGAATACATGCATACTACTTCACCCAACAACAGAATACATTCTTCTCAAGCTGAGGTGTAATATAAAGCAATATAGACCATATTTTGGTACACAAAACACACATTAACAATTTAAATGATTAGAAATAATATAATGTCTGTTCTTAGATCACAGTAAATTAAACTAAAAATTGGTAATAAAAAGATAGGTGGAAAATTCCAAATATCTGGATTATATACCTCTAAATGTTACATGGGTCAAAGAAGAAACCTCAGTAGAAGTTAAAAATATTTTAGACTAAATGAAATTGAAACCACAACTTGATAAAATTAGAGGAATCAGTGAAAGTAGTGAGTAGAATTTTATAGCATTGAATGCATGTACTGTAAACAAAAAGAAAGCTACAACATCAATGATCCAACCTTCCATGATAGAAAACATAAAGAGTAAATTAAACCCCAAGTAACCAGAAAAGAAATTACAAAAATGAGAGCATAAATCATGAAATTATAGACAGATGAATAGAAAAGAACAACAAAATCAAAAGCTGAATCTTCTAAAAGGTCAATGACATTGATAGCAAGCCTCCATTCAGCCTTACAAAAAGGAAAGAAGAAACAGATTACTAATATCAGAAATGAAACAGTGGACATCACCACCCATACGTATTAAAGGGTAATAAAGGAAGGCTATAACAACTCCATTTTCACAAATTTTAAAACCAAATGAAATGCACCAATTCCTTGAAAGTGTCCTTGAAAGACACTCTCAGCCAAAATTCACACAGATGAAACAGGCAATTTGAATAAGTCTGTCTATTTAAAAACTGAATTGGTAATTCATAACTTTCCAAAACAGAAAACATGAAGTGCTAGTAGCTTCACTGGTGACTTATGTCAAATATTTAAGGAATAAATTATACTAAAATTTGACAATCTCTTTCAGAAGGTAGAAACAAGAGGAATACTCCCTAAATCATTCTCAGGCCAGCATTACCCACATGAAAAACCAGACACAGACTTTTAAAGAAAATTAAAAACCCAATACCATATACATTAGCAACTCCTCAGACAAAATATTTGTGTATAAATTTAACAGAATATGTACAAGATCTACATGAGGAAAATCAACAAACTCTGATGACAGCAATCAAAGAACTAAATAAATGGAGAGCTGGCCGTGTATGGATAGGAAGACTCAATATTTTCACGATGTCAGTTCTTCCTAACACGAACTATGGATTCAATGTAATACCAAGGAAAATTAGCATTTTGTGGTTATCAAAAAACTGCTTCTAAAGTTTATATGGAGAAGGAAAAGATCGAAAATAGACGACATGTCTCTCACCATGTACTAAACTAAGATTGAAGTGGATCAAAGACCTAAACATAAAAACAGAAACAATAAATCTCCTGGAGAATAAAATACGAAGAACTCTCGAAGACACAGGGGTTGGAAAAAAATTTCTGAATAAAACTCAGACTGCACGGGAAACAATTCAAAGAATTGATGCTTGGGACCACATCCTATTAAAAGGCTTTTGCACAGCAAAAGAAATTACTAATAGAGTAGGGTGAAAAATCACAAACTGGGAGAAAAATTTTGCCAGCTGTCCCTCAGACAAAGGTCTAACACCTAGAATATATAAAGAACTCAAAAAGATCAAACCCCCAAAATTTAAAGACCCTATCTAAAAATGGGCATCTGAAATGAATAAACATTTCTCAAATGAAGAAATAAAAATGGCAAATAAATATATGAAAAAATGTTCAGCGTCATTGGTCATTCGAGAGATGCAGATCAAAACAACACTAAGATACCATCTCACTCCAGAAAGAATAGCTATTATCAAGAAATCAACCAATAACAAGTGCTGGCGGGGCTGTGGGGAAAAAGGAACCCTCCTCCACTGTTGGTGGGAATGTAGACTGGTCCAACCACTGTGGAAAACAGTGTGGAGATTCCTCAGAAAACTACAACTAGAGGTTCCATTTGACCCGGCTATTCCTCTGCTGGGTATCTTCCCAGAAGAATTAAAATCATCATATCACAGTGCTATATGCACAACCATGTTCATAGCAGCACAATTTGTAATAGCTAAGTCTTGGAAACAATCTAAATGCCCAACAACTGATGAATGGCTAAAGAAGATGTGGTTTTTCTACACAATGGAGTACTACACCACCATAAAAAAGGATAAACTAGAGTCATTTGTATGTAAATGGATGTTCCTTGAGCACATACTATTAAGTGAAATAAATCAGACACTTATTAGTACACATCGAATTGTTTCTCTGATATGAGAAACCGTAAGTGTAAATAAGGACAAAGGGGTAGAATAGATATTATGTTTAAAAAAAAGAGAGAGAGATAGTATTCAAAAGAGAGGAGAACTAGATAGGGAAAAGGGGGATAAAGAAGAAGGTTAAAAGAAAAGTAAGATGAAAGGGGAAAAAATGGTAAAGTGTAGCTACACTTGTTGCAAATAGGGAGGGGTGGGTGAATGGAAGGGAAGGGAGGGGAAGGGGGGAAGGGGGGAAGTGGGGGAAAACCAAGATGTATCATGTACAGGTACAAAATAACCATGTTGATTATGATCATTATGTATACAATGTACCAATACATGTTCTTGGTAAAAATAAAAAATTTAAAAAAAATGTTAAAAGAAAGATAAACTCAGAATACTGACACACCCTGTCAGCAAGGCTTATTAGAAAGTTACAGTGATTAAGACAGTGTGGTATTGGGGAAAAAATAGATCAATGGAACAGAATAGAGAGGTCAGAAATGTACAAGAAACTCCTAAAGCCTGACTAAAACTGAAACATAAAAGATTAAAAAATGGGCCAAAGACCTTAATGGAACACTCCCCAGTTAAAGTATATAGATCCTAAAGAATCATACGAAAACAATGCTCAACATCGTATGTCACATGGAAATGCAAATCAAAGCAGTACACATCTACAACCATGGCCCAAATTCAGAATCCTGACAACACCAAATAGCTTCAAGCTTGTGAAGCATAGAAACTCCTTCCCACTGCTTGTGGGAATGTGAAATGGCACAGCCACTTCGGACTACAGTTGGTGGTTTCTTATAAAACTAAATATATTCTTATCATGTGATCCAGTAATCGTATTTCCTAGTATTTACCCAAAGGAATTAAAATATATTTACAGAAAATCCTACACATGAATATTTACAAGAGCTTTAATTATAAAAAGAAAGAAGCCAATCTAAAGAAGCTACATACTGTACAATTTCAACTATATGAAATTCTGGAAAAGATGGAACTGTGGAGACCACAGATTAAAGGTTGTGTTTAAGGTGGGGGAAGAAGGAAGACTCAGGGGCTGGGGATTTAGCTCAGTGATTAGAGTGCTTGCCTTGCAAGCCCAAGGGCCTGAGTTCAATCCCTGGCACCACCAAAAAAAAAAAAAAAAAAAAGAAGGAAGACTCAGAACACAGAATCCTCAGGGCTGTGGAATTACTCTGTACCACAGTGGTGAATAAATGCCTTTATATATTTGTCCACACCTGTAGAACGTACCCACACCAGGAGAGATTCCTAATGTAAGTGTCTGTATCACCTTTGCATGGTTATAATACATACATAGGTATAGCTATGTCAATTGTAACAAATGTACTATTCTAGTAAGGAACGATGATAATGGAGGAGGTTGTACATGTTTAGGAGCAGAGCATATATGGGAAATATCATAACTTCCTCAAATTGTGCTATGATCACAAAACTGATCTAAAAAATAAATGATTCTTAACTGATGGTCAATTGACAGTCAACTCTGTTTGATAACAAATCACCCTAAACATACATAGAAAAATGTGAGAGCACTTTATTGGGATGGTATTTTCCTTTCAGAGTACATGGCAAGTTATGCATAAAGTTTCTGATATAATTGCAAATAGCAGTTTTCTTTTATCCTACCTAACACAGTGCCTGATATGTGGAGATAGTCAACGCACTGCAGTTATTCCTGTGCCAAATAACCATATGACCAGAGGGCCACTGTTATGTACTTACGCCTCCAAAATAAAACAGTCTTAAATATGCATTAGAGGGGAAGAGCTGAAGCATAGATAATGCAAAGCAGGGGAAAACGAAAAGGAAAAAATCAGGCCACAGTTTAAGAAACAGAAAATATCTGTTCATGCAGCTGAACTAAATTACTGTCTGTCAGATTCAGTCAAAATTAATTAGTGACTGTTCACTGTGTACATACCAGTTTATGATGAAGAACAGAGAGAAGAGGGCTTGGTTTTTGTATTTTCCCTAATGCTCCCGTAGAAAATTTATGTAAATAAATGGCTGATATCGTGTGCACCTTCAGCAGGTCTGAGAAGACTATGGGGCTATTCTTTTAATCTTCCTCCAACAGGACTGTCAAGGATTAGGTACTAGACAAACAAACATATTGTAGAAGTGAATTCTTTTCCAAAAAACTTTACTCTCTACAAAAACTCCTCACTTTTTTTTCTCCCAACTGCTAAATGCAATATCATACCCTTCTCTGTTGATTCTACCATGCCTTGTTTCACTTGGGAAACTTTCGGAATTGAAAATGTGGCCAAAGTACCAAATAGATTTTTCTGCCCATAAGCCTTCCAAAATGATGAATTACAATGGTTAAGGTCTTTTAAGTCCACCACATTATTGAACTTGAGCCCAAATTTAACAGGATATCTGAGGATATTGCAGCCATGCCCACTTTTGATTCCATGGTAAGTGCGTTTATTCATTCATTTGTGAACATAAAGATGTATTTGATAATCTATTAGTTATTTTCCTTCTGTGTGTGTCTCTGTGAGTTGGATTTCAAACTCTAAGACAATCAGTTGTCAGTTTACTCAGCTTTCAGTTGTGGCTCAGCTCTGGGCTTAGCATTCATTGTAGTATTCTCAGCCCATAGCCTAGTGCCTGGCTGTTGGTGGACAATAAATAGTTGAGGAATGAATGTACTGAGTATTTAGCTGTTTTGAACTTGGACATCAGAAGGCACACTGTGTCTCGAAGGCTTTGCTTACCCATTGCCAGTCCTGACTCATGGCGTTTGTTTGAGGCACAGAGTTACAGCCTCTTGCAAAGTCGTGATGTCTATAACCATATGCTCCTCTGGAGTGATGAAATGCACCATGTCAATTTTTCTGGCTACCCTTGGTTCCTTCTCGGTATCATTCTTAACACAGGTTTAAGGAGCACCACTTACTGATCAGTGGACACAAGAGAGAAGGATCATTTGCCCCTGCTACTTGAGAAGGAACATGTCATTTTCACTTCTGTCTAGAAAAAAGAACTCTAAGGATTCCTGGGATGGCAAGGGGGGATTATCTCCAAAATCAAGTAATGTCTCATGTAAATTTCTGCGTCTCTTTTGCCCAACCCATAATGGACACATGTATGAGTGTAAATATGTATACTTCAGGTCACACACATACACCACCTGAGACATGGGGCAAGTATCCTGTATACTTTCCTCTCGCAGTGTATCATTCGGAAAGTCAACAGCCACATCTGATGGCTTGCCCCAGCTCCACTCCGGAAGCTCATTGTGGGTGATTATGTTCTCAGTTCCACCCTCAGACTGCAAAAGCAGAAATGTCAGTGAGTCTGGAACTCTTTGTACAGCTGTTGCAGATGTTTATGGAAGAATTTGATATACCAATTCTTCCCCAATAGCAAAAAGAAAAAAAAAAGACTTCATAATCAGGTATTGAAAGCTCTAAATTAGTGGCAGTGAGAGAACAGATTTCTTTGTTAACTGACCCAGAACATTAAATTGATTACGTAATTTAACATCACGATCCTATTTGATAGCTGCCTATTAATACTGCATCCTCCTGCCTTATAGTCAATTGCAAACTCTAGAAATGGAGGAACATATTTATTTTGCTCAGAATTTGCAATTTTCTACCATATGAGCTATTAGTAATTTGTAATTTCTTTCTCCAAGGGGAGCCTATTACTCCAGGAGAAATGATGATCACCCGTATTTGAAATGTTCAATCTTTGGCTGCCTTCTCCTTTCTCATTTTTTGCTGCAGGCAAATATAGGCTTTAAGGAGCTTGAACATTTACTCATATTTGGAGATGTGTTTTCTTACCTTTGGAATGATTGTACCCTTCCCAGACTCCTTGTCTTCAGTCTCTGGGAATATCAGAAGGTAAAAGAAGAGGAATTCACGGAGGGTTCACCATCGGCTGCCAAACAGATGGCACTGAGCTGCAAAGAGGGTACAGATTCATCTAGAGTACTTGTCCAGATGCAGATTCCTGAGATTACTCTTCCACTGAGATCATTTGAATTTTTCACTATGTTCTTTAGAGGATTCTTATGCACACCAAGTTTAAGAACAACACTAGTGTAAAGATGTGATGCTTCAAGAAGGACATAGAAAGTGAAGAATGAGAGTATTACTCAAGAAGGAGAATTTCCAGATAAATTAACCCTGTGATATATAACTTTCCATAGTTGCCCCTATCTAGATAATGTCACCCTTATGCAATTTTCTTTCAAAGGACCAGCTTCGGCATACAATTCTGCATCCTGACATGCCTTAGTTCCCTTAAGATCCCTCTAATTAAGAACAAAATTCAAATATATGTAAGACTTTCCAGTGATCACCTTAATTTAGCTGATTGTACAGTGTATGGGCTAGGACCATAAAGATATTTTTCTTTCTTTTATTTATTCTTATTTCATGAAAACTGTCATGAAAATCCCTGCTGGTATTTTCCATTGTGGGTATTATCTTTCCACACTCTGATTTAGCCAGTGTTGACGGCTGGGACCTGACCTCAGGGAAAACTCTCCAAAGAACATACCAGCCAAAGTATGCTTCCAAAATTACCAAAAATGGTTGAAAAGAGCCAAGAAGGCCAGGTGCTGGGCAGGAGGATATTTTAGGCTTGGCTGATGGTCCAAATTGGATATTTCCTCTGCCTACTGGAACTATCCATTAAGAAATAGAGAATTGTCCCTGTCTCTCTGCCCTCTCATCTCCCTCCTTTGCATTCTGTACCCCTCCCATTCCTGTGTGAGTTGTATGACACTAATTTTGTACTATATAAAGAAGTACTGCACATACCATTTAACTGATGGTGTGTAGGATCTGAGTGTCAAAAAGGAGCGACTCACAGCTTGTTATTTTAATGGTGCTTCTTTTTCCCCGGCAAAGACTATGAACACTGCATTACCTTTAGGGATGAGAGACTTTGGTAAGTTATACATGGATCTAAGAACTGAATGGCCTCCAAATTTATCAAGCTCAGAGGTTAAGGACACAAAGATCTTATGTAGTTATTAATGATGATTGCCTAGAATACAGAAAACTAGTCTCCATTCTCTGTATGAAGAACTTTCCCGGAGATTGTAAGAATCCCCCTTGATCTTCTGAGCCCCATCAGTTTATTCCAACAACATGCTGTCAGTTGCTGCCTTTCTCTCCAGGTCCACAATCATGACTTCGGTTCCGGTCCTCCTTAACTCTTAAGGTCTTCCTATGTATCACTTGCTAAAATGAAATAGACTTGATATTGGTTGCTCTGCCTCCGGTACAACCTCATCCAGCCCACTCTGCTGCCGGTGTTAGTTCTTGTAACACAGTTTTCATCATGTTCAGCCCAAATACCTTGATGACTTTCCTGCAGTTCAAAGGAAAAGTCTAAACTCTTAGACCCTCAGCACATTCCAAAATACCTTTCAAATGTATCTCCTAAAATCCATCTGTACACCCCATGTTTCTGCATCCCCAATGCCTCACCCTCCTCTACAAGCTGTTCTTTTTCACACTTTCACAGTTCTTTCTTTCTTAAATGGCATTTTCACCCCCCTAAGCACTTTGAGATGTACTTATTCTTTAAAGCTGAACTGAAAAATCACTTTTCTGGTACTTTTCTCTGATTTTCTTGGTAAATATTAATTACTCCTTGCCCTCTACTACTAGAACATCTCTTTTTCTATCAACATGGATTCATCTTATGTTTAGTTGGTCACCTGTCTGTCTGCTAGACTGCGCGTTCCTCCAGGTTAGGGATGGGCTTATTCATCCTTGTGTAAGCAACAATGTCCAACACAGTACTTGTTCATGGAATAGCTCAATATATGTTGGTTTGTAATAAAAGAATGAGCCAGGTTCAAGGTAGGAAGATTCTCTACTGCCTGCACAACTGAGTTGTAATTTTCACTTTTGCAGAAAGCCTGTAGGATGGGAAAAGGAAAACAAGCCCAAGGTGGATGGCAGTGGAAATTTTTGCCAGACACATGCCCTTCAAGGACTAACTTCATTACTCCCTGCAAGACCTACAGAAAGACCTTTTTCTGTTGTCTCTCTCAGCTCCTTCCAGCTTGTGGATTTCTTTCATATTCTTATCTCAGTTGCACATGGCTCTTTGGAAGTGGTTTTATTAAAATGTATTTGAGGCAGTTGCTGGTCCATTAGCACTAGCTTGCATCCAGCTGTGTCAGATAAGCACTGAGAGACTTTTATTTTTCTCAATTAAGAAAAGTTATAGCTCCAAAGATAACTGAGAGAATTCAGGTTCTACCCTGATGCAGTAATGCCACAGCAAAAATGACAAAGTTGCTACACCTTGGTGGCCAATGGTGATGTAGTTACATCAAGGCCCTGAGCCTAAAGCAGGGAAATTTCTCCTACAGCAAATCACCCTGGCAAAGCATAGCAGGTTCCAAGTCCTAAAGATCAATGACGGCATTCTTGCTCAAGGCTGAAATAAAAAAATCAAGAAGTCGAAAGTTCTAGAAACAAAAGTACTGTAATAGACAGATATTGCTAGTTACAAACTTGATCATGCCCTAGGAGTAGAAGTAGTATGAAGTGTGCTCTCTTCTTGTTTCTTTTGGAGATCTTGAGGGATTGGGTACTAGAGTTTGGGGCAAAAACTGGGAAAAACTCAAAAACGTTGCACAGTAAAATGAAAAAAAAAAGATACCATATAGCAATCTATAAGGGAAAATGAGGAAAAGAACAAAGGGAAGAGAATTAGTAGGTGGTAGAAGACCATGTTTTCTGTCATGTAAGAACATTTCTCATAGAAACGTATTTCTCACGGCAGGATGGAAATGAACAAATTAGAGTTACTATGTATAAATGTTGAAGCCAAAGAGAAGTTAAGAGCTGGGGCGAATATTGGCTCGAAGGCCAAGAATCTTGAACCCAGCCAAATAAAAATCATTCCTTAATCTGATATAAAAAGATGAACTTGGGCTAGGATTTAGCTCAGTGGTTTGAGTGCTTGCCTTGCAACCACAAGGCCCTGAGTTCGATCCCCAGCACCAAAAAAAAAAAAAAAAGATGAACTTATAAATCATTTCTAGTATTTGTGAAGCATGGAACAATGCAGAATTTATGTCACATACCAGGGAGAAAATGGGAAACGTGACATATTCTTCAGGTTTAGTTATGTCTTCCTCTCTGACCTGAAATATTATATATACTGATTATACTGTAATATTTCTGTTAAAATAGGAAGTCTATGTTTGAGAGACCCAGAGTGAAAGGAAGAATTATAAATGGATGTTACACTAGTCAGTCATCTCAACATTTAAAAATGGAGTCCGTTCACCTAGGAAATGGAACTTTCTCTGGGAAGTGATGATCCTATATTGCTCATGGCTTTGTTGTTGACTCACTTACCTTCTTTCTATTTTATTTTTGTCTGCCCCTCATAATACAGGGAGGTATTGCCTGTCATCTGAATTTTCAAAACAAAGTTAGTTTATAGTAGAAGCCCAACAAATCAGGATAGGAAAAATATTATTACTTGATAATGTCTTCAATCAAAAATAAAATCAGCATAACTTGTATGCTTAAAAATAAAATAACACATCATTAAGAGCCAGCTAACTGAATTAGGGGCTGGCAGGAAGTGAGTTTCCTTTGATGTGTTGTATAAATGCTCCTCTCCAACAGGTCACAGGGGCTTCTGCTTTGGGGACCCTCTGGACAGCATAAGGAGGGCTTTGTGTTCTGTTATATCATGGGATTTTATTAAGTAAATCTTGAAACGAAGGGCCCCCAGATAACATACAAGTTACAAAAGAAAGATCATGGGAGTGTTAAGAAGAGGCCATCATGGCAGAGTAAGGGAAATGGCACCGATTGCATCATTAGCCAGCAGTATAGACGAGAATATGATAGATAGAGGGGAGTTTCAGAATGAGAAGATGATAGGATTTGGGAAGAGATTTGAAGGTCAAGAGTAAAATTTTGACATATATCTCTTGTTTCTTTAGACCTTTCTGGCCTTTAAGGAATCTGAGTAATCATGTGCCAAGTCCCTTCACAATTTGTTTGTTGGTTCCACAAAGCACAAAGCCTTCTCTTTTCCCCTTGAACCTTAGATATGGAGACCTCTGGGGTGGCTGCATCCAGTCTTCCTTCAGGGTGAATGCAGTGCAAGGTGAAAAGGGGACTCTGTTCTGGTCAAGCTTGCAGAGGATGGGCCGTGCAGCAGCTGGAGTTCCTCGGGCCCGCATCTGTACTGGGGCGCTGAGTACAAGTGTCCTCGGGAGGTAGATAGCGACTATACAAATTTTCAGCAGAGCTAAGGAGGTGGCACCTCTGGTTTACAGCCTTCCCTCTTCCTGGCTGTGATGTGGGCAGCAGAGACCATTCCCCTATCCAGGTGCCAACGTACTTTTAAACAGTATCACTTTATTTTGGAAGCTATAATTAAGAGGTTAGTTTTCATGCTAAACCAGTGTCTCTGCACTGGCACATATTTGTGTGGGTGTGACACCTTGTATGATTGACACAAACACAGAGCATGTTCCGTGCAAGGCCATTTTAATGGATTCTCCTGCTGTGCTCTCTCTATACCAGTGTGTTCCACTATCTTGCTGTTTCTTTGCCTCCATCTCCTGCTTCTTTTTTAGCCTCCTTTCTTCTCCTGCTTTGGCCATCAGACTACGAGTTGTCCCTGCTCCTAGGAAATGGTTGACTTTTTTCCTCTGGCTTTTCACTCTTCTGGCCACCCAGACACATTGCCTGTCCAAACCCCTGCGCAGACCACCTGGGTAGCGCTCCTGCTAGGGCTCAAAGTCAGACAGTCAGGACTCTGAGGGTGTCAGGTGACTGGACCAACTGCAAAATGCTGCACTTAGAAGGGTGGTTTTACCACTAAAAACAGAAAGGATACTATAGAAAAACATTTATAAATTTGAGTCTCAACAGGGGGAAATTTTAAAAAATAAAAGAAAGCCCCACCATGTTGTTAACTACAGATTACACTGACTCTACCATCAATTACTTCTGACCAAGTTCAGAAAATATTTTTGTAATCTTTTTTTAAAACAACCCTGGAGCCTATTGAATTTCTTTTTTCGAATTTTAAATACTACTTCAAAACCATTTCAGAAACCACCAAATAGGTTAGGACCCCACAGAGTGCTGAATTGAGTGACAGAAGCAATTTGAAACAAAGAATCTGTGGAAGATGATAGCAAAGGGAGGAAGGAGGTGTTGGAGCAGACACTGGGAAGATAGTGAGACGTCTAAAACACGGTGAAACAGCAGGAATTCCTGACCTCAGAAAACTCACTCACCATGAGAGGCAGTGATGTGGGCCTGGGAGATCTTGAGTCAAGAGTCAGGCTGCCTGTCTAGGGTCCTAGTTCTAACATGTGACCACCTGTGTGGTATGGGACAAGCTCTCTTAGTTACTTTTCTCTCATTGCTGAGACAAAATACCAGACACCCAAAGTTAGGGGAAGAAAGGTTTATTTGGCTCACAGTTTGTAGAGGTTTCAGTCTGCAGTCAGCTGGGTCCGAGGCAGGGTGGCACGGCAGACAGGCAGAAGGCAGCAAGGTAAGCAAGGGATGCCAGCAAGGGGACTAACCAGCTTCTTCCTGTATTTTATATCTTATCCAGGCTGCTAGGATTAGGGCGGTGCCAAATCAATCAGTGGATTGATTTTGTAATCACACGCCCTTAATCCCAGCATCACACACTCTAGTTCCAGCCACCTCTTACCACATGAGGCTTTTGGGGGGACATCTAGACACGAACCATAACACAAGCCATTCAGCCTCTCTCTATCCCCAATTCCTCACCTCACTAGTGATAATTCCTTAATAATAAGGGCTACATCATTGGCGCGAGACAGGATCAGATGACGTGATATAGATAAACTGCTCTTCATACTACTTGACACAAGGTAGATATTAGGAAGGTGAGACAAACGAGGCAAGGGGTGAAGAGCAGGGGCGGAACCAGAGTCCCTGCAATGGTGACCAGATAAAGAAACAGGAAGTGCCCCAGGACTTTAAGGTTTTAATTTCCTCCTGCTTACTCCCTTTCTCATTCCTGCTCAGTCACAACTGCTAGTACCCACTTTACCACTAACACAAGCCAAAGGAGCTTTCCACTTCAGAAACTCCAAGGAAAATGTCTTTCTTCTCCAACACCTCTCTGATAGTCTGTCCCCTTCAGGAAGAAACTGCCTCTCCTGGTGCAGAATCAGGGAGTGCCCAGTCTTCCAGCGCCTCCAGGAACAGAAACCACAGGCAAGCTATCACTAGGACAAAATGGCTATCAGGACCCCATTCCAGACAGGAGCACCCATGTCAGGACCCCATTTCAGACAGGAGCACCCATGGCAGAGCTGAGGATTTGGTCCCAGCCTCTGAGAACATTAAGAGTTCTGAAAGGTGCATAAGACAGCAGGACACCTCAGATCAGGGCTGGAGGTGCCTTGCCTGTGAGCAGACAGCCGGGACCCCCCCAGGCTACACTGTACAGCAGGAAAGTCCTGGGCTCTCACGACCGACACACCTGCATTGGAATCTAGTTCTGCATCTTATTTGTGCCCTGAGGAAAGTTTCTTGCACTGTGAAGCATCGGTTTCCTGTACAAATACACACAACAGTACCACGCTGTTACCACACAGAGCTGATAAAAGGATTATATGAGAACACATCAGAAACCCTCTAGTGTCATAGCTGGCACTTAGTTTTGTCATTTCCTTTATTTCCAAAACTTGCCACTGCTCCTCCCACCCTCTGCCCACCCTGGCCACCTTCATGGCCCATCCTTGCCTGGGCTCAATCAGAATGATTAAGTTTGCAAACTTACCAGTTCTTTTCTGGTCCTGGTTAGAGCATTCAAGCCAAGTAGATTCTGGCTTCCAAAAATTAGTCACTGACAAAATTATCCATTGAGACCTAGTTTCAAAAGAGTAAGGCTTTGAGTGTCTACATATTTACACCACCCCAGTTTTGCAGTAAAATTTTCATGGAGCCCTCCTGCTGTAGGGTTTGTGGCAGCCATTTGCATGGTGAAGTGGGCCCATTTCTTTTTCCTGTATTAAATACCCACAGGCAGTAATCCTCATTATGGGCCAATGGCTTGGAAAATGTTATTATTAAATCAAAGCCATTTGCAGTAAGGGGAAAAATTCATCTGTAACTATAAACTCTGTTGCTTATAGCTGGGCATTAAGAAAACAAATGGTCGCCAAGTGGCCTCAAGCCTAGCACTTCTGAGCTTAATCACCTGCTTGGCCCTCCAGGTGCGTGGCAGGGCGCTGACCCAGAGGAAAGTTCCAGGGATACGGATGGTTTCTCCCAGGATGTCTGCCTCGACCTTGAGTCTCAGGGCAGCGGCACTGGCATGGATACATAATGGCCAAACTATGACTTAGATAACACTGTGGCTTTTCCTGTTTTCTAAAAAAGACATGAGTTAGGGTAACTTTCATGGGGCTCTGTTTCCAATTGTGAAAGCATGAGCATGGCCTTTGGAGTGAGACCATTTGGGTGGTGATCCCAGATGTACTACTTACTAGAATAACTTTGGGTAACTACGTAGCTGAAAGTCTCCAATGTTTACCCCTGTGGTTTGGGATAAGGTCACAAAATTGTTGGATCAGAACATGTTTTTTATCAGAGTGAGAGCCAGGCCACAGGTTACAGATTTTGGATCACAGAAGAAGTCGGGGCCTTGCTGTGGCTGCGCCCACATTATTCTAACACATGCTCCTTGGATCTAGGCTCTGGCAGAGGTTGAGGAGGCTCACCAGAAACACGCTGCTCTTCCTCTGTTGCCCAGAAGCTGAGGCAAACCAAGATTGGTCTCTGCTGTGTTCATGGCATCATAAGCAAGAGTGATCACTTAAATAGGGGAGCTAAGTGGAGCACTATAGCTTGTCCTCAAACCAGTTAATGCAGGACCTCTACAGTAGAGCCCAGGCTATGTCTATCGTCTGTCTATCTATCTAGCTACCCACCTTTCTGTCCCTGTCTATTTATCTGTCATCTCTCTTTCAAACTGTCCAACCTAATTCTTTCAGATTTGTTCCCTGAATCTCACAGCTCAGATGTGTGCACTTGAGGCCAATGGACCTCACCTGTTTGGTCTGTCCGAATGAAACAGCGCCATGGAGTGCAGCCTTTCCATCTTGGTGCTGTTAAGTGAAAACACGCTGCAATGGTTTAATGCTTGCTACAGGCCCCAGGGGTACCTCCATTCTCTGTTTTCCCCTAGTTTCTATTCCTCCCCAAGTGCGGCTGTGTTGCCCGGTTTACACTGTTCATCATCCTTCAGCAACCCTCTAGTGGCTCCAAGTCAGCACTCTCCTTCCTAATGAACTGCTCGGCGTGTGTCCTGTAGTGCTGACATTCACAGTCGCTCCCTTCCCCTGCTATCCTTGTCTTAGCTCCAGGGTCTGACCACTTCTAGGCTTTTTCTTCGCCATAAGTCCTCGTGGATGACGGGAACTGTGAAGGGAGGCAAAGCAAAGTTTCTTATCAGGAACCCAGAAGAGGCTTCTCCTTGTTTTTGGTATATTGGGATCATGAGCAAAAGCTTACAAGATCTATAATGAAGAATAAAAAACTTGGAACTGAAAGCTGGAGATCATCACCATCTACTTTACTAATAACCTCACTCTACAGACCAGAGAATCAGGTTACATAGTTTGTTAAAAGCAGTGCTTCTGAAAGTCTAGTATTCTTTCAACTAAAATAAAAATCAGCACTAAAATACCACCTCCACCTGCCTAAAATAAAAGGGATACAATGGCCAGCTTCCACTGCTGATAACTTCAGGAGTCACCAGCCACAAGACTGGTCTCAGGATCTCCTATTCTAATGGAACTTAAACATCAAAGTTGGAAGGGCTTTAGGGCCCGTTACTTTAGTGATAACACCAACGGCCAGCCGAGGCAGTGACGGCGAACCTTTCAGAGCTTTCAGTGATAGCAAACAGCAGGTTGCAGCCCGTGGCCGCAGGTTCACCATCTCTGGTCTCGGGACTCGCCTGAGAGAGTCAGACTTGGATTATGGACTTGGAAATACTGACTCACACTAAGTGACTTCCCTGACTCTGGAATGTGTAAATCATAGTGCTATTTTTTTTCCTCTTTATTTTCAGAAACAGAACTGTCAAGCTATTGAAGCTGGCTCCCTGGTTTGGCTAAAGGAAATAAATCAGGAGGGGACGACATAGTCTAGATGGATTAAGACTTTTCTAGGCCATATTCACTAAAAAAGAGTATGATACTCCAATTATAAAGAACTCAAAACAAATCTCTTACTTTACCCACAAAGATGATGATGGTACTTTATTAAATACCAAAGCATTTCCAAAAATCTTTTTCTCATTTTTCTTAAAATTGTGATTCATGAGCTGGCAATTGGAATATAAATTAGTAAATACTTCTTGTCCCAGTCCTCCTAAACCCATACACAATAACTAATGGAATCGACCAGTATTAGCATGAGGCTTTTAAAAAATGAAAGATACATACATGTCTGAGTCCAGTGAACAAAAAGATCAATAGTATACAGTCCCTATTCTCCTCAACCTTCTGCCTTTGTCTTAGAACAGATCTGTTCAAAGAGTCAAAGTGGCAGACGTTATTTGTCTCCTGCCCTACCCCCTCTTGACTTGTGTATCCAAGGGGAGCCAGAAGGTCAAACAGGGTCTCAGCATCTCTTGCTGTTGAGCAAAATGCCGACTAGAGCAGTAACACCGTGTAACGCAGCGTTCAGCCCTGCTCACGTGGGAGCGAGACTACTCGTCATTGGGATATCCTGCCAATATTATCACGTTATTCACTAACTCTTATTTTTTATTTATTTACAATTAATAACCACCTTTCTTGTCCTTTAGAGTCCAAAGTAATTGAGAAATAAGACACAAGAAAGTGACAGATGAAGTTCAGAATGTCAGTTTTCAGTATAGATAAGCTGATTAGTGCCCTGACGCTACATCTGTGACCCAAAGAATTTATTACTATTTTCTGCCCCATGCAGTGACTCCCAGTCAAGTGCTGCGGACAGTTCATCTGAAAAGAAGTACATTTGATTTTCTCAGCTTCTTCATGGCAATATTTTTTCGGGGGAGGGATATTCTTTTGTCTGTTAACAATGTTTGCTTTTCTTTTCCTCATTTCTCTGTAAATTTTGGACTCTCTCTGTATGCATGTGTGTGTTTTATTTACCTTTGAGTGAGTTGGCTTTCTGAGGCGAGTACTATGTGGGAGTGTGGAAAAACCACGGCATCTCCCCAGCTAGTAGATTTTTATAGTAAAAGGTTCTCCATCTCTCCCTTCTTGTAAAGGTAGTCTGAGTCCCTTTAAATATGATTTTTCTGTGACAACAGATAGCTCTGTTTCCTTGGCATATTTCTAAAAAGTGGGTTTGAGAGAGAGGCTTCCGTTCTCACCTTGCACCCCAATTTCATAGCCCTCAGTTTTGGTTCCTGGGTATGTTCGCTTGCTGTAAGGAAATAATATAAAGATTTTTTTTATGGACAGTTCCTGAAACTTATTTCAGTGGATGCTATTTTCATTGAGGTTTCTCAGTTTTTTTCAACTTACCCATAGAGTACTTCCATGTAAACACAGATATTTTTCCTTGCCTTTAAAATTATTTGGATCCAGCTTCCAAAAATAGAGGTTTCAATATCTTCTATATTTTGTTGATTGCAGATTGTTGCCAGAAGGAAAGGAAAATGCCAAATCCATACAATTTGTTCAAGTCTGTGAACAAATAGCCAAGGACCACCAGACACTTGAAGAAAGAGCCTAACACTACAGAGAAAGATAAAGCAATGAGAAGAACATAAATAAATAGCCTTGAGAAAATAAAAATAGAGAGTAGAAGAAAACTTTACTGTATTCCCTTAGAGAAATAAGAGAAAATGTCATATCTGTGAAATAATGTCAGGGTGCTACATGTAGAAATAACCAGAGAACTATAAAAAGATATTGAAAATTAAAAATTAATAGTGGAAATTTTCAAATTCAAATACTAGAGAGTATTTAGTGAAAAAAAATATTTCAACTTTACCATAAAATTGAATTTTTTTACATAAAACAATGGGGAAAATTCAACATACGACCTGCAATGAAAAGTCGAGAGGATTTCTCAAAAGTAAAACAAAAAGAAAATGCAAAAGGAGAGAGACAAGAACGAATTTGAGGAGTGAACTCAGGAGGTCCCATGACTGACAAATAGACATTCTAGAAAGAGAAGCAAAGAAAAACATGAGGAGACATGGTTGTAAATGATGCGAGGGAAACATGACAGAACCAAACAAAGGTCAGGGGCTTCAGTGTGGGAGGACCTCATACCTGTGAGCGACAGAGATACTCCAAGGCAGCCTCTTGCAAGATTGCAGCCCCAGGGATAAGGAAACCATCTGAAAAGTCTAAGTGAAGGAAAAAAATACCAGTTTTTACAGAAAATTCAAAATGGCATTTGACTTCTCAAGTGTAACATTGGAAGCTGGAAGATAACAGAACAATGTCTTCCAAATTCTAAAGGGGAATATTTTTTCGATTTAAGAAACTCTACACACACGAATTAATTCTCAAACGTGATGGTAAACAGAAATGTTCTCAGGCAAAATGGTTTTTAAAAATGTTTCACCCCTGTACCTTTTCCTAGGAAACTTTGGGAAAGACATGTCCTATCAAAAGAAAGGGACTTTGGCATTTTAGAGAAACAGCGATTTCTCCCCATGGCAGCGAAGGAGAGCCGCCAGGTGACAGCCCCGGAATGAGCAGGAGGCACAGTGTGCGGGGCAGGATGGGGAGGTGGCACGTTTCTTGTCTTCTTCAATCCTAGTGAGAAATATTTTATCCCCTGGCAGAACTGCAGATGATTTAGTTATGGAAACAGAAGCAAATCAACATCCCACCCAACTCTCTTGCCAAAGCAATGATTAATTCAGGAGAAAACAGAAATTTTTCAAGGAAAAAATGTAATCATAATACATATGGCTCAATGTAAAATAAATCTATAGTCAAAATAATATTAACACTGAGTTTTAATTTAAATAAAAATTCTTGGCCAGGCATGGTGGCACACATCCATAAACCCAGCACTCGGGAGACTGAGGTGGAGGACTATTGAGAGTTCGAGAGTTCGAGGCCAGCCTGGACTACAAAGTGAGGCCCTGTCTCAAAAAAAAAAAAAAAAACTTACTTAAGCCACCACTTCTCATCTACCATTTTCTAACCCCTTGCTCTACCTAAAAAACTATACCTGTTATGTTATCTACTTAATAGTGTACATCTATATTCATTTCTTTGTGTCTGTCTCTCTCAAAAAAATGTACACTCCACTAAGGAATTTATCTGATCTAGTTTGGCCTCTACTGTCCCCATACTCACATTACCTAGAAGATTACATCTCAAAAATTTTTCTTACATAAATTTAAATTTAAATTTAGGGGTAGAAGAGTGAGTGTTTGTGTGTCCACGTACATGTGTGCTGCTAGAAACCTAAATCTCTATTCACATCATACTCAGTAGATAATGTTCTAATATTAAAAAAAAAAAATTGGAGCAGCAAACATAACAATTGAAGGCAAAGAGCAGAAAAGCTAAACGAAATAGAAGTGGTTCCTCTGGAGAGCCCAAGTGGAAAGTTTGAGAAAGGGACTGCTATTTTTTTGTTATAGGAATTATAGCATTATTTGATATTTAAAACAGACACATGCATTACTTTGATAAGAACAAATTTTTTTTTAAAAATCAAGGGAAGGCCTAACACTCCCATTTCTTATACATATCATGGTTAAAGATTTGTGTTTCTTTTAAAAGCAAAAAATCTAAAGAGAGTTTATGTTTGCTTTGCAGAGCAAGCTTAATTTCTAGGTATACCAAGCCACATTTTCAGCCCTGCTGAGAACGATCGACTTCTTGTGAGTCCTCTCTTCCTGAACAGATAAGAGCATCTGTTTATGTTAAATACCTTCAAGGCTTTTATCCATATTTGAATTCTTTTGACCATCAAGCCTAAGAACATTGGAAAAACAGGACTGTGTATGCCTCTGCTTCCTAACACCTCCAGTTTTTAAAGTGTGAACTTTAACAACTCATTCTACCTCCCTGAGCCCTCTCAGTTCCTCTATTTGTAAGACTGGATGATAGTATGCACCTTGTTGGAAGACAGATCTTATCAAATAAGATATCTCTGTGACATTCAGTACGAGTTAGATACTTGATATCTTCTTGTTCTCTTTTCTCTTGGGGGGGGTGGGGAGGTGCTGGGCTAGTTTTCTTTTCTTTCTTTCATCCTCCCAGGACTGATTAGAATCATGACTTAATTAACTAATCAGAAAAGGTATTTATTTGTCATACCAATAATGGAATTTAAGCTTCTGCAAATCTACTAAGACTTTGAGAAAAGTTTCCAGTTTCTTCTACATTATTGGATATTTTCATGGGACTGCATGGCCCATATATTTTAGTGTCTGGTAAGAGACAACTCACTCATGGCACTGGAATTTCTCACTGAGGCTGCTATGGGCAAGCGAGGATATTTCTGCCAGGCGTTGTTCATCTGTACATTCCCCACGGCACCTAGTTCTTTAACTAAGTACTTGGTAATCTTGAATTTGGCTTGTACATTGAGACTAGTTATCAAGGACCCGTTTGTAGATTCTGTGGTACTCTTGTCCAGGTATTACATGGGACAGGACTAGTTCAATTAAACTATGACTGTGAAAAATTATGTTAACACCTCAAATATTGAATGAAGCCACTTTGTTTGCCAACGAGATTACAGAGACCCCTTCTCTAGCCAGTCCTTGCATAATGAATTCTATAATAGACCTATGAGCTTCTCTACAAAAGGTTAATTTCATTCTCCATGACAAAGCCCTGTTAATGGTTCCCAGAGCTGCCCTTGATGAAGGAAGGGAAAGTCTTGTTAAGTGTTAATCATCACCGTGCAGGTTCACAATATTATTTCCTGCCTGGGAAGGAAAACATCACTTGATTGACATTTATTAAGAGGCTTCCACTGGGGACAAAGAGTACAGCCTTCATGATTGTCCAATATGGACCCAGTGGATAAAAGGGCTTCTTTCCCGTGATACTTGCTACAAGGTCTTAGCCCAGAAACAAAGTTACAAACATATAACAAGGATATCAAGGGAAGAGAACCAGCATTTTAATTTAAAGGGAGATTATTCTAATTCTATTCTTATAATTTAAGAAAAAGATTTGTTGATATGAGATGATATTTTTCCTTTTTTTTATATTGCTGCATGGAAAATCTTCTTTGAAATCCAGGAGAGTTAGTCAGTTTGACATTTGCCAACCAGGCAAATAGGTAATCAAATCTCTTCCACATGGAGCACTAGATAAGAAGGATTTTATGATGGTAGAGTGGAATAAACTGATGACCATTCACATTTGTGTCCTTTCCTCATTGGAAGAGAAATATGAAATTCTAAGAATTCATTGGTAAGAATATATTTATAAGAATATATTGATAAAAATTATCACCAGCACTGAGTTTGTTTTCCCTTAAATGATATAGAAGGGATTCTTTTTGACTCTTTATAAGAGCTTCCTATAGATCCAGAAAAAGTAAAGTATTATACGTTCTACTGGGCCCCATGGTCCCCACAGCCTCCTTCACCCTTCTCACACAGACTACCACAAAACAAGCAAGGGCATGAGACTTGCTTGGGGTGGGGAGATGATCTGGGTGGGGCTTCTCGCACTTCTCCCCAGGTCTTCTAACAGTTTCTCTCCCACCCTGCACAGGCACATAGGTAAGGCACTCTGATTGCTCGGGTTCCAGGCTGCCTTCCCACCTGTTTCATCTAGTGCAGGCCTGAGCTGGGTGAAAGACTAAAGGGCTGGAAGCCACCAGAAATACATGTTCTCCCCTGAACTCCGTGCTCAGCTGGTTTGTCAGCTACTCTCCAGTTGGATTAGTTTGTGGCAAATCATAGTTTGAGCAACACTTTTATAATTGGTATTGATGAGAGATATTTAGATTTACCAATTATAAAAGCCTCATCACAGCCTTGTCTGTGAACAAAGTAAGCACTGAATAAAAAGTAGCTATTTTCTTCTGTATGTATGTGATGAGTTATGAAATATTTTCCTAAGTTTTATTTAGGTATGGTATTCACTCTTACAATAGGCATATATCTACTGATCCTTTAAAAACTGAGTAAACACTTTAGAAATTCTGTCAAACACACTAAAACATACCAAAGTCAGTGTCTGTGTGCGTGTGTGTGTGTGTGTGTTTGTGTTTGTGTGTGCGCATGCATGTAGGATAAGGGATATTCTATAACTCCAGTTTTATAATTGAGACTCAAAAATCAAAATCCAGTTGACGTTTTCCCATTGTACTTTACTAAAGTACACTTTTGGGGGTAATATTTTTACATATTCGAAGAAAGAAATGTAATGATGACTCAGGAAAGAGACTGAGAGGTTGCTAAACCTCCGAAGACAGCTGCAGGCAGCACTGATGAGCCGGGCTTGCAGAGACCAGGCAGTACTAGCTGACCTGCAAGCCACTTGAGAGTACAGCAAAAAGTTTTATTTCTTAATAATCCTAAACTTATCTGTATCCCATTGTCTACATTGTACTTAACGTATACTAAAGTGTGTATTCATCGATATAGCCATTTTAAGAATTGATTTGACTCACTGAATACTGGATATGGTGTAGGGGAGGAGGAATTTTGAAGAGAAAGGGTAAAAAGTACATACGCATTGACACTGATAAGTGTGCTTGCTAGATAATGTTGCCACCATCTCATTCACTGTTACATTTAATAACTGTCTACATTAAGGACATTCACAATTCCCAGAATCCCAACAACATATGTTCTAGGTGTACATATGCTGCCCAATTGGTACTCATTTTTAACACTTCCACTAGAACAGAATAGGTGCTCAGGTTTTTCACAGTAGTATATCACCTCCAAACAAGCTATCATTTTCTCACCTTTACTTTTTAACAACATACCCACCCTTAAGGCACAGCTCACTTATCAACATTTCCATGGTAATTTCCAGGTGATTCCCTCCACCTTGATTTTGCTCACCACTTTTAGTCTTTTCTTATTCTATTCTCATTGTTGTTTATTTTTGTCTGTAACTTACCCTCTTTTATCTTTAAGGTAAAGAGACGACAGGAAAGTGGGTGTGATAGAAGAAATGTTAGGAAGTGTTGTCTGAGAGGACCAAAAGCTACGCCATCTGTCTTATCCCCGAGAGCAAGGTCTTTGTGATTATTTTAAATATGATGAGGATTTCGACAGTAATACAGTCATTGTAGTTTCAAGAAATCACTCTCACTGCTATGTGGAAAACAGACTGTAGGGATACAAGATTGGGGGCAGAAAGAGAAGAGTTTTTCACACTAATCCACGTGAACAGAGATGATGTTTCAAACTGTAGTGGCAGTAGATTCTAGCTGACTATTGATGGCATAAGCAACAGGTATTAATAATTGATTATATAGTGTGAAAAAATAGAAAAGAATGATACTAAAGTTTTTGAAATGAGCAGTTGATTTAATGTTTTCAAATGTAGAAAGAGGAATTATAGAAGGTAGCAAAGAAGAATTCTCTTTTCTTTATATACATTGTTACGTTTGTGCCTATATGTCCCCCCAAAGCCTCATGCAGTCATAGGTGGGGCTGGATCTAGAGTGTGTGATTACTAAATTAAGTCTACTGATTGATTTAGCACAGTTCTGTTGGGATCAAGGATATGATGCTAGGATTAAGGGTGGGTGTGCTACCCGCCCTAAAGCCAGGTAGTCTGGACAAGATATAAGGAACAGAAAGAGGCTTGTAGGTCTCTCTCTTGCTTTCTTCCCTTGCTTACCTTGCTGCCTTTTGCCTGTCTGCCAGGCCACCCTGCCTTGGGGCCAGCTGATTGAGGATTTAAACCTCTACAAACTGTGAGCTAAATGAACCTTTCGCCCTTCAACTTTGGGTGTTGGATATTTTGTCTCAGCAATGAGAAAAAAGTAACTAAGACAGTTTCTAAGAGACATACCATGAGATTGATGTATGTATGAGGCTTGCTTTCAGGGAACGCCATTCTGGAGCCACTTATTTGGAGTCCTCAGTGTGAAGCTGGCTTTTATGTAAATATACACTGCAGGTCTGGATATAAGAGTACATAGACAAAGAAGCCCTAGAACTCAGAACAGTGTGAAGAACTGGAAGCCCATATTAACACGCTCAAGGAAGAGGGAGTGATCTGTAGAATATGTCTAGCAGTTCAGGTGTAACAAGGACTGGGAAGTGATCATCAGTTGGATTTAGTAAAGAAAAGTTATTCGTGAATGTGACAAGAAAAATTCCCATGGAATGGTAACGGCCAAAATCACACCTGGAGCGAATGAAAGAGATAAATGGCAACAGCAAATGTGGAGGATGCTGGGAGTTTGCAGTAGAGACTATCAGAGCGGGGCAGTGGCCAGGGGCAGTACCCGGAAAGACGAGGGAAGCCAAGATGGAAAAGCACTGGATTCTCTGTTTTTAAGGTGAGGAAAAAAAAAACTGCAGCTTTACATACTGTTGAAGATAATCTTGCAGAAAAAGTAACATTCTTGATGTGCTTTGGAAGCAAGGCTGAGAGAACTTGAGAGAAGGTGGACACAGCAGACAAGAAGAAGAGATGTCCTTAGAGAGAAGCTTGGCGAGTTTCTTTCTTGTTTAAATTAATTAATTGGTTGATTTAACTAACTCTTAACTAAAAGACTACTTTAACTAAAAGACAATTACGCACATGGCAGATCCATTTATACTGGTCATTTTTTCTGTCTTCCTGCTTTGCTGCATCTTTTGAAGCCCTGCTTTTTTTGTTTTTGTTTTTGTTTTGAGGTTTTTTTTTTGTTTGTTTGTTTTTTTAGGTCCTGCCTTCTCCAAATAAAAGCTGGGAACTCCTTTCTCAGTCTTCCCTTCCACAGCTGAGGTGCAGTAAGTGATCCCAATCTCATCAGGCACGCCCATGTGAGACTTCACATCCCAAGTGACCATTGTGATTGGCAGAGTCCACTTCCTGGCAAAGATGGTGTTGGCTACGTGATAACCTTGATTATAAGGCTGGAGATTGGTGCCAAATTTTGAAGTTGGAGTATCAGACTGTGGAAGTTTCAGTAAAGTTGAGCTCCTGGTGCTCAAGGGGAGAGGTACCGGCAATAGTGCTAGAGCTCGGCGGGTGACTGAGGTAGAGTGAGGTTCCTGGAAACTCAGTACTGAACCTGGTTTTCTAACTCTCCCAGTGGGGCTGGGAGAGCTACCCATATTCAATATGAGCTTTTTCTCTTCATTAGCCAGACTCATTTGTGTTATTTATGGTTAGGAACTCTGCCTAGAGTAGTGAAGAAATGGGGAGATAGATCTTTTGCTAAAGGGAAAAGGACCAAGAGATGAATGGAGGGATGCGGGAAGGGAGGGGAAGGTGATGATAAAAGTATTAAGATGTGTTATATACCACCTCCCACGATGAATGTAATCATTACGTACTGCAAACATATACTAACAAAAATTAAAAGGAAGAATTTAGCTACATGAAAACTTACCTAGTCTCCTACGGTTACTTTTTATTTTGGGGTTAGTTTGTTGTTTAATCAGATACAGTTTAAGAATAGGGAAATGAAGCGTGATATTGAGAAGTAGACACACATTTGTGAATTCTGAGACCTAATCTTGAAATAGTAGTCATGATCTATCTGTGATACCCCTTGTGATATCCATGAACTCATTGCGCTGACTAGAAAATCGGGACAAATAATAGGGCATCAATAGTGGGGTTAATGGTGACATAGGGACAGAATATTTGAAATGGGTACTTCCTAGAATATCTAGGACTTCAACACATATGCATGTCTGGTCATACATATGTAAATGTACACGTCATGTACACAGGCAGAGACTAAAAACAAAGATAACTTGTAAACAACTACCCCCTACACTAGCCGTAACCATAGCAACTGAAACTATTCATTTTCTGTCTCAAATAGTGTGTGCAGGTCTGTCTCACTAACAATTCAGAAAGGGACATTGACAAATGATCACTGTATTCATGCAGCCATTTTAAATAGGAAGGTGTTTGGCTGAATTCTAATTCGACCAATGAATATTTAACTGATAAAGCTGCCAGATAAGATACTGGCCAAAAGAGAAAGAAGAGAAATGAAGCCGGAGTTGCTATCATGCAAAAATCCTTTAATGAAGGACATGAAAGGAATGTTGTAATTCTGGGCTGAAAATCTGTTCAGTATTGGGAGACAGAAGAGCAGCTGTCCCACAATTTAGAAACTTTGAAAATTCTGTGACCTCTAAAATGTCTAAGCCGTGGAGGGTACTTTCTCTCCTTTATGTAATGTTTTGTAATTTCAAAGGAGTCAGAAAAAGATGTCTTAAAATGATTTCACTTCAAAGCAACAAAAACAAAATGAAGTATTAGAGTAATGGAAAATCCAGACTGCCCAACTTGTAAACTCATCAAAATTTTCCTTTCCATAGATTGCTTTATATCTTAACATCCTAAACAAGCTTTCTGATTTATTCTGACTCTCCAGCAGACCCAGGAATGCTGCTCAGGACTAAGGATCAAGGGAGAGTCAAACTTAGGTTAATTTTTCAAGCAGATTACATTATAATACCTAATATATATTGTGTATTCATTATTTTTCAGGCCCTGTTCTTAGTGTATTGTTTTTCACAGAGATTGTCTGAAATGGGTGCTTGTTTTAGTTACTTTTCTCTCGTTGTTGGGACAGAATACTCGACACCCAAAGTTAGGGGAAGAAAGGTTTATTAGCTCACAGATTTCAGAGGTTTCAGTCTATAGTCCGCTGGGTCCGAGGCAGGGCTGGCGTGCAGACTGGCGGCGGGCCGCAAAGTAAAGTGAGGAAAATGCAAGGAATGTATGCAAATCAGCAATGCAAACAAGCAGCTAATTAGCCTCTTCCTATATCTATCTAGGCTACCTGCCCTCAGGGCAGCCCACACTCTAGATCCAGCTATTTCTCACCACATGAGGCTTTGGGGGGACATCTAGACACAAACCATAACAGTGCTATTTTAGTTCTATTTATGGATGATAAAACTAAAGTTCAAAGATGTTGTTTCCTAAACAGTCAGAATGCAGTTAAGTAAAGGAGGATCCGAGAGTGGAATCCTAGAATCTTTCTGGAAACGCAGTGCTGAGCAATTACACTCTACCTCACCCTAGTTTTTTAATATTCTCTGATCTCTTTCTCTTCTCCCTTTTCTTCCCTTTTTCCTTAACCAGTTGTTTTAGTTACTTTTCTCTCGTTGTTGGGACAGAATACCCGACACCCAAAGTTAGGGGAAGAAAGGTTTATTAGCTCACAGTCTGCAGAGGTTTCAGTCTATAGTCCGCTGGGTCCGAGGCAGGGCGGCATGGCAGAGGCAGGGCGGACCGGCATGGCAGACCGGCAGCCGACCGGCAGCAAAGCAAGGTCAGGAATCCAAGGAATGTAGGCGGAGAATGCAAGCAAGCAATGCAAACAAGCAGCTAATTAGCCTCTTCCTGTATCTTTTATCTAGGCTACCTGTCTCCAGGGCGGGCCGCACTTCCACCCCCAATCTCAGTCTCACATCCTTGATCCCAGCAGAACAATGCCAAACTGATCAATGAATCGATTTAGTAATCACACACTCTAGATCCAGCTATCTCTTACCACATGAGGCTTTGGGGGGACATCTAGACACAAACCATAACACCAGTTATTTCCATAAAGCACATACACACACATTCAAACACATGCACATATATGGGGTGGAGAGAGAAAATACATAGTTACGCCTGACATATAGTTATCATTCAATAAATTGTAGATTGTAATTATTTACATGGATACTTATTTATTGTATACACTATTGGATTTGGTCACATTTTCTTTGTGTTGGACAGTTTTAGAATGGTCAAATAACCCAAAGTTTATTTAACTTTTTAACTATTTAATGTTAAAAACATTAAATAGGAGCAAGGCCATTTAGTAGAAAATCTTAATGGCAAGACCCTCAAGCTAAGAGAAATCAGGGTACATATCTGGGACTATTTCATCTATTATACAAATAGACACCATGCTTGGTGTTGAAACATTCTCAGGGTCTTATTAAAATGATTAAATCAAAAAAGCTTGCTCCAAATATGAAAGAAAATCATGTAAAAATTTTGAAATGTTCATTTACATATATATATAAAAGAAACATAATGTCAACTTCATTCATGATTATGTTGTTATAGTTAAAAATAATTTGCATAGCTCAAGTGGTAGAGTGCTTGCCGAGTGAGTGCAAGGCCCTGAGTTGATCCTCAGCACCAAAATAAATAAATAAATAATAATAATAATAATAATTTGCTGATCTCCCCCAGAATGAACGACGATTTCTCCTAAGAGTTGCAGTCGATGATAAATAGGTGACCAATAACCACATTTTTAAATGCAAAATTATAAATGAATTTCTTTCCCAAAATGTCTGAAGTATATATTTAATGATAATGTGGATATACAACTTGACTACGTATGAGATGATGGAGGTGTAGGTTCTGTACCTATCCTTAACACGGGGCTATTTCCGTTGCGAATGAGAAAAGAATTCTGGAATCTGCGGGTTAGGACTCTGTTTCCTTGTGTAGTTAAGGAGATGCACTGACCATATAATTTTCTTAAGGAACAGTTAGTTTCCCTACATGATTGGTGGGTAACTACTGATGCTCAAATACTGTATTTTTTCCTTCTGCAAGTCTTCCTCCCATTATTCATCCTTCCTTAGTCCATGATACACTTAAGGTTGGTGAGATGACAAATAGATTGATGGTTTCTTCACTCCAACAAATATTATTAATTGCTTTATAGGCTGTGGCTCCCACACATCTTAGCATTCTATGAGGTCTCCTCAGTATTAACAGAGTCTGTATTTGCATCACAATAAGAGGCCCCAGAAACTGCCCCAGAAAGAAATTGTCAAAGACAGTTTTCTCTGTTAAATGGCTCCATAGGCAGCTTACTGTGGGATATTCAGGCAAAATGTTGGTCAGTCTGGTTCACTGAAAAGCAATTCAAGGGTAACCAAGACTGTTATTTCTAAAAGCAGTGATCAAAATGGGACTTTTTTGTCTTTGGGTAATTTAATGCTCTCAACATATGTGGTCTGCTCTTGTGCCCTGCATCGCCTTGAAGAAACCACTTCTCACAGGTTCCCAGCACTCTGTATTCAGACCCGGCCATACTCCTCATTGGCGCATCCGGAGCCCCAGGACAAAATCCCACTTGAAAATCAGAAAAGGACTGAGCCAGGGTGATCCCAGGACTACAAACATGGCCTGAAAGAGGCTGCGAAATGAGGCAAGTGTATAGTTTAAAAATCCCAGAAGATGGGCTGAAAGGGAAGAGAAAGTAGTCCAGGAGTCAGAGTTAAGAAGCATAAAAGGAATTTGTCTGGTTATAGGAAAGGAATCAATATGGTTCTCACAGTGGAGTTGAAATAGCAGGTAGGTTTATTAGCTTCCTTTGGGCACAACTACAGCATCATGCCCAAGCTGGACATGGTTACCGCCATGAAATATGTTGAATGTTGCCCTTTTCCCCACATACAGAGGCCTGGTGATCTTAGCACAGGTTTTGGGGTCTGGAGGATTTGTCTTAGGATTCCAGAGTGATCTCACTGTAAAATGGGGAGAATCATACTTTTTTCCAGGGTATTCACAGGATAATAGATACAAAGCTTTAGCAAAGTGTCTGGGACATACTGTATGCTCCATAAATGATGAGTAGATATAAATTAGTGGCTAAGAATATATCATTATTATAGTCCTGCTCACAGTCCAAGGAGGATCAAACACAGAAGGCCCAGTACATATGAGCCTCAGGAGAGTGCTACTGAGAGCAGGTATGGAAATGACTACCCCGGGAAGCCAAAATTTTGGTCTCAGTAGAAGTCAGCCCCCCTCTAGCACCACCCCCATATGTGGCCTACCACAGTTGCTGTGTCTTGGTGACTCACGGGAAGCACGAGGCTGGTGATGTATGGAATCAAGACAAACTAAATACCTACCTCTACCACAATCTTCTCCCTCCCGTCCCAGTGAAAAATTTCTGTATATTGTCCTGTATACTGTTTACATTACCAAACCATTTGTTACTTCACTGGGTAATATACATTACATTCTATTAGTATTTATTAGTTATTCTGTCACAAAGACAATATCAATAAATTGTCATTCCTGAAGGGAGAAGACCATACTTTCTTACTTGACATCTTTAGTAAGTAAAATATTTAGAAAAAAGTGAATGAGAATAACAAATAAAATAGTGTTCGATTGATGGCTTACACGTGGTTATACTCTTAGTATCATACGTGTCTGATTTGTAGCACTTTCTCAGTTGTACTTTTATATTTTTTGCAAGATAATTTGATTAATATGCATCTTCTCAAATAGACTACAAGCTCTACGTGGGCAAAGGCCACCACTGTTTTTCTTCACTATTTCTGGTAGATTAAGTAATACCCTCAAATGGCATTTACACCTGGAACCTCAGAATGTGATCACATTTGGAAACAGGGTTTTTTGTAAATACATTTAAGGTAAGGATTGAGAGGTGATTATACTGGATAAGAGTAGGTTCTGAACCTAACGGGTGTGTCTTTAGAAAAGGACATGTGGAAACACAGAATACAAAGCAATGCGAAAATGAAAGCGTCACCAAGGCAGTAAACACCAAGGATTTCCGGCAAGCACCGGAAGGTAGAAAGAGGCAAGAAATGCTTCTTACCTCAGAGTTTCCAGAAAGGAGCAACCCTGTGGACACCCTAACTTTGGAGTTCTGGGCTCCAGAACTCTGATAGAATAAAGTTGTTTTGTGTGAAGTCACTGTTTGTAATAACATATTATTCAGAGCAAATGAATATATCACAGTACCCCTGTTATGTAGCAAAGTGCCTAGCTCAATACCTATCTGAGGGAAGAAGGAAAGCAGGCCAATTCTGTTCTTTCCTCTACATCGTTTCCTAATTTAGTATTTCTGTAAGTGTAATTCTTGGAGTTCACTCTTTCGAAATCACCTAGGAGATCATTGAAAATGCAGACTCCCAGGACCACCCAGAACCATGTGAATAAAAATTGCAGAGGATTACAGTATGTGTTTTTAATAAGCTCCCATGATGGGTCTTAGGACCATGAACATTTTTGAACTGATGCTGTTTCTTAAAATTACAATTCTTAAGGCTCTTTGAATGTTATGGAAGATGTTTCTCTGGTCCTTGTGGACAGTGCACCTGATGGGAGGAAGCTGCCTGCTTGCCGCAGGTGTGAGGCTGACCTCCTCATTAATGCTGCTGGAAATCTGTGCAGCAGAATGCTTCGGCTGTCAGGTCCCTTTTGTCTTGAGAGTACACCTGACGGCTTGGTAGGACCCCAAATCCTGTCTAGAGGTTAGATTTCTATCTCTGTAGCAGTTTTCTCAAGAAAACAAAGTCAGAATAGGATAGATGTAGAACTCCTCCATTCTTGGAACTATTTTTTCTAATCAGTAACATCTGCATCATATTACATGAACGTTTTGCAAATGTCAAACTCTCAACTTCAGTCACATTTCTTCTCTTTTAAAAAACGCCTTCAAAAGATAGGTATTCGTTTATTACAAACAGGATGTTTTGTGTTCCATATTCATCGCTCATTTATAACTTTTTCACCTGATTTGCTGAGTCCTTGAATCAAAACACATACCAGGATGCAAGCTCAAATTGGCATCTGCAGATCAAGCTGTGAGCTTTCTGCTGTGTGCCTCCTCTCAGCAACTCTCAAGGACCTATAAGTTGTCATTCATGTGGGTGTGAACAGCTCTCCGGGCCCTGTGGCCGGGCCACCTATCTTTCCAGGCATCTTCCTCTCTGATTTTAATCCCGCCGCTCAGGGTGCCTTCTTCCTGCACACCTGAGAGTACAACTCAAAAATCAAAACAAGAATAGAGGAGGTTAGTTCAGCTTCATGACTTTGCACTGGGTCTGGGAGGATTTGTGGGCTTGTCAGGAGGGATTTGTTGCAAAAGGCAAGTGAATCATAGAGTGGAGGTGGGTATTAAGTCAAAGAGGCAGAGGAGGATAAAAGAGAAGTGTCACGGAACATGTAGAAGCACATCGAGTTAACTGGCTCAAATAATCAACTGTGTACAATGTTAAACTTCTGGCTGTGAATAATAAGCTTGAGTATAAACTCTTTTTAAAACAGAGTAAGACAGAGGCAGTAGAATTTGCAGTGGATTTGAAGCAATGTTTTCATCACTAAAAAAATAAAGCTTAGCCAACTCTTACTGATTTATTTCTCACATATCAAACAACTCTGTCCATCCTTGTCACACTCTCTTGAAATTTCAAGGTCACCTTTAGCTCATCCTTTCTGCCCCTCCTTCCTATATCACATGTGTCATGAATTACCACAAATTTTCTTCTACGAGACACCGTTCCCATATGTCCCTTTCCTAAGGCCGGCCCAGATGCTCTAGGTCAGCCGCATGGCTCTGCCACCCTGTGACCTTTTTAAACATTTGTTGCTTGCACCAGTGTTTTTGCATATTTAATCGTATCTTCCTTGTCACTCACGCAGGTTAAGAACTCGAGTGGCCTTTGACTCCCTCGTTTTTCTTCTTTTTGCTTATGCTACCAAGGCCCTGCCTATCTTTTCCTTACTATTATTGCCACTCTCATTTGAGCTCTCACAGCCGAATTTCTGCTCTAGCTGCCTTGATATTGCCTTTAGCAACTTGGAAAAATCCTGTCATGAGTTTCCTTTTCATTCTTTTTCTTTAAAAAAAAAAAAAAAGGTACAATTTGTTTTAAAGTTGAACCTGCTAATTAAAAAAAAAAAAAATACTTGCTGTCTATTGAGCTCAGACTATGTCCCAGGCAGTTTGCAAACACAGTACAGAAACTAATCCAGCAGATCTGATGTAGAGAAAGGAGTCTGAGTCTTTAGCAAGCAGTCTTTGAGAAAAGGCTGCTATTTATAAGGGGAAGACAAATCCAACTCTGAAATCTATGATTTTATCTGTTTGGTGGGAGGCAAGCAATTGTTGGTGGTTTTATTTTGCTTGCTTAGTGATTGTGTTCTTTTGGTTTAGTTGTTTGTTCTAATAAGAAAATATTTATTCTTTGTTTTTAAAAATAAATTTGTTTTATACTTGAGTATTATTTTTCAATATTGTTTCTTCCTTATTCACCATTATTAAAAAAAATGGGGGTTGACTCTAATGGTCATTCTTCAGGTAAACGCGGGATAGATTATGGTCTAAAATATGCAACTGAAAGATTTAGAATCGCATTGTTTTAGGACTGGCAAAACTATTACAGCTTGCAGTATTAGATTTTTAGAATTACAAGAAACTCTACTCACAACCCTTCTTATTTTAGAAAAGTTGGTCAACTCTAATTTTTAAAGCAAGATAGAAATATGATGGGAAGCCAAATGAAGAGCAATATAGTTTCCAAGTTGTCAATAGATACGAAGAAAACAAGGAAGAGATGGCGTTCCTGGCAAGAAATGAAGTTAAATATAAAAATGTGAGTTACTTTGACCAATGGAATGTGAACAAGAGGAACTTATATCAGTTTTGGTTAGAAGGTTTAAGTACCATTATGGATTCTCTGTGTCCTCTTTTTCTGGGTCCGCAATTATAAAATCAGATGACACAATGGAACCTCCTTTAACCCGTGTCCCTATGTGACTAGGCTGTAAAGTCTTCCCTTGATGATAAGTGTTTAAGAAACTGGAGTTGCAACATTATTACTATAGGAAAATTTTAACTTGTTTTGTCCCATATTCTACCCTTTCCCTTTAAGCTGGCCAATTCATTAATAGTGATAATAATGATGATATTAACAACAGCTAACATTTTTCAGGAATTTATCATGTTCCAGGTGCTGTGCTACATGCTTTACAAATTCTATGCCATTTAACCCTTATGGCGACATGCAAAATGTTTAAATTAGGAGTCCAGTTTCATATAGGGTTAAGTTTCAGAGCAATCTCTTATGCAGGCACCCTAATTCCAGAGCTCGCTTTGCTAACCATTAAATTCCTTCAGCCAGATCATGAGTTAAAAATTCTGATTCTCTAAATGTATTCTCCCACAGACTAGCTTTATGGACTCTTAGCTGGCATTACTTAAGAAGTGTATTTAAATTGTGTATTCATTATATTTATGAATTAAGCAAAATAAAGCAGATTAAAAAAAGAATCTCAGCCCTTCTAGGAGTTTTTAGGATTTTCTCAATCCTTAAAATCCATTTAAACTTGCTCTTAATCTAATTTTTCTGGCCCCAGGTTTCTAGTTCCATATCTACCTGCCTGTTTCGGGCCCTATAAGGAATAGTCATTGTCCACATTTCCCTGGTGTTAATTTAAATCTCAACATTCCTACATGATTTTCTACTTTGCTGGCTCCCTGGACTTCTATATTGGATGAGGATTCTCCAGGACAGATTTCTGCTTCGCTGTATCTAGGCCCCTTTGTTTATTGCCCATCTCTACCCACTGGTATATGGACAGGTATCTAATGCCATAAGAATGTTTCCTGATCTTCTTTCCAATTATTTTCTTTTATGCATTCCCAGAAGCTTCTTTCATTGCTGTTCTTTCTATGGCCTAATTGAGATCATTCAGAGTTTCCAAGTTTTTATCATTTCCTTTTCCATATTCCATTTGAAATCCTTTACAGCATGTTAGCTAGTCTTTATTCAAATATGTTTTTCCCTAAATCCAAGCACTATAAACATTTTAAAAATCTGATGATAGAAATGGACTTTATAGATTAGGATCTTTCAAGAGAGTCAATAATCTTTTTATAAAGACCAGTATTGCCTACAGTGATATATCAAGCACTTTTGGAATAGTCCAGTAGGGAGACATAACCTTTGAAGGTCACAAATGTAGGACTCGGAAAGCTGGAATGAATACGACTGAAGAAAAACTTAGGTGAAGTCTAGATCTGTAGGGCAATTCAACTTTTTATATCACTTTGAGAAGAGGGTGACTGTTATCCAATCTTTCTCCATGAAATCACTCTGAACTTCACTCATGTCAAGCACCGCTCCTGCCAGACCCCCGAGCTCCATTCTCTGGCCCCTCAGGAACAACGCCTGCTAAAGTGCCAGGATAATGCGAACTGTGTTACAAATGAATGTGAACACTGTGAGCACAAATCTCTTCCTGAAATGGTGAAATGAAGCTAAATTATACCACCCCATACTGAAGAAAACTGAAGATCGTGTGTTCTTTTGAATCTGTGTCTGATAATCAACATATTGGGGAATAGAAAAAGCTAGGTCAATGTTCGAGTGCAATTATATTCTTAAGGTAGCATTAAAAAATAATTTGGCAAAACCAGACAAGTAGTGATTTTTACAATTCTGAACCAAGCACTCAACTAATTTGAAATATTAAAAACAACCCTTATTCTCCTCTCTCCCACTGAAATCTTGTTCCTTATAAATACCATAAAAAAAGACTATATCTGGGTTACACGTAAACATCACAATGCTTTGCTAGTGTTGCAATTTGTAATAGCCACTTTTCTGCCTTTGAAAATCACCGATTATTCAGAGCTAGTTATAGAGACCAAAATATCTGTGTGATTGCTTGGTTTCGATTACCACCATCAGCATGCTATATACAAAGGCTGATTACCTTCCATTTTGCTAAAAGTTCTTGTTGGAACTGGGTTAATAGGAGACTTCACAAGCACATTCGCCTTCTTTAATGAAATTGTTCATAGAAATGCAGAGAAATAATTTTAATTATTTCATTGTTAAAGAAAGAATTGGCCTATTGTACAGTTTTGTGATGGCTGACAATATCTCCTTATTAATGTATTTATTGATTAAAACGATTACTTTGTATCAAGCAAATTTTGGTTTCTTATATATAAGTGTAATGCTGGTCTCACTGAGACTTGTTTTCAACAATTTAGAGCTACATTCAACTTAAGATTAATCTACTTCAGGTTATTATTTTGGTCTATATATACTATCAGTGGTAATAAATTAGAATTATTTTCTTTCAAGTGTAGCTTTGTAAAGAACATGAATTATTCACAGCTTTTTTTTGGAGATTAGTAAGTTCCACATAATATGCATATGATTTTTTTAATAAACTCTTAATAGGCAAAAATGGAATACAGAAAAATAGCTGGTATAAGTAATATGTCTTTTTAGCCAGATCACAATCTCCCTATGTAGGAAATTAGAGTGAGTTTGGTTTGAGTGGAAACTTGTTACCTCTGACACTCTTCAGAGCAGCAAGGCCTCCAGAATCGAAAATGGGCAGAAATGGGAGACAGAAAAAGGAAATGTTCACGTTTCAGTACTCTCTGATAACACATAAGCCAAATCATTTCAGGCTATTGACTCTGAAGGATTTGCTTAAACTGCTTACTAGTAGCAACTGAAGTAATTGAGATTTAGTAAACAGAGGAAAGAGTCTACATCTGTTTTAAAAGTGTTGCCTATTGTGATTTGAATGGTGAAAATAAAGTTATACTTGAAAATAAATGAAATGTTGAGCAGTTAAGAAAGTTTGGGTTGAAGGGAAGGGAGGGAAATGGTTAAAACAGAAGCAGCAAGATACAGCAGGCACAGGTACAAATTCCCTATGATGAATGTTAGCATTAAGTATATCTTAAATGTACCACTAAAATAAAATTTTTAAAAACTATATGCAAAAAAAGAGGAAGTTTTGTAAGTTAGAACTGGGTCGGTATGATTTGTCAACTCACCTTCTCTGTTATCTATGTAACATTTACCTCTCAGCACCTCAGAGTACACTGCGTGGCTGTGCACACGGCAGCAGCCTCACAGTATGATCAGAAACCTTGTACGTGCTTTCTTGTGGCACATTTATCTATCGGTCCCATAATAATGAACTGTGCTCTTATTGAATAATTTGTTGGTGCTGGGGGGCAGAAATGCCATTTATCACTACAAAAACCTAGCAGTTTAGGGGCATACTCAATATTCTCTATTCCCAGTTCACATTTTTGGGGGCAAAGAAACCTAAAGCTTTATAAACTTAAATAATAGGATTCTATGCCATGCCATAAGTAAAACCAGGAAAAAAGGGTGACATATTCTTGAATGATAATGATATATTTCATCTGCAGGCATGTATAAGTTTTTGAGAGTTTAAATAGTCATTTAATGTGTCCAGACATTTTGAAATGCATACGTTTATTCCTCGGTCTACTTGTATCAGTCTGTTGGAAATAATCTCAAACACCAAAAACACTTCACATTTAGATGTTCATGGTAGCATTGTTTATAATAGCTCAATGCTGTAAACAGCTTAACTATAGGAAAATGGATGTATTAGGAATTGCATATATTTTGTGTAATACTGTGCATAATTATAATAGTCCTAAACAAAATATGAAATAATGGAGAAAATGCTTACACAATAACCTTAGATTAAAACAACAAAATCAGAAGACTGCACAAATAGTATCACTAGCTTTGTGTCATGCACACCTTGGCACAGGAGAACGATGGAAGGACCTGTACACTCACTCTGGCAGTGATCAGGTTTGTGAGATGTGATGACACAGAATCAGGTGATGAGACTACTATTTTCTTCTTTCTAGTTTTCTGAATTTCCCACATTTTCTCGCACAAGCATTCATTTCAATTAAGTTGAAAAATACAAACATTCCATTTAGACTTATTTGAATTGTCTGGTTCTCAGATGGCAAAGGAAGCCAATGTTAAGCTCCACCCTCCGCACCCAGGCTCCTTCCCAAGTCTGCCTCCTGACGTTCTTTAGCCCTGCAGCGACCGAGAGCTGCCTTTCCCCGACTGGCTGGGTTCAGCGCCTGCTGCCTCTTTATCTCCAGACCTGAATCACATTAGAATCCCTGCTCCCTGAGCCTGTGGCCCGTCCCCCAGAGCCTCACCAGGGCCCTTCTTCTCTCCTTTCTTGATTTCCCTCCTGAATCGTCTTTGGCATTCTCATTCCAAGGCCAGATGGCTGATGTTCTGAAGCATTAACACTTCCCCTCTGCAGTTTTAGAACTATGTAAAACCCATCACCCACACTCCCTGGTAACCAGTTTTCTACCACAGCAGGTTGCCTGGTGGGATCGGAAGGGGGAAGGGCCAGGCTGGAGAAACTGTCCAAAAGGAAATTAGCCACTATGCTAATTTGGCTTTACTTCCTTCCTTTGGAACACTTGCGAAGTATGGAAAAGGCTTGATGAGGACCCATTAGAGGGAAAGCTGGCTGTTTAAAGAGGCATCAGTTGTGTTCAGCCTGATTCAGCAACTAGAGCCTGGAGAGTAGATTTTTCAGTTTTTGCCTCAAAAATCGACATTGCTATTTCTTATGTCAAACTAACCTACAGTTAAGAGATTTCACTGACATTTATTTCCCACAGGTATAGGCAGGGTGTAGTTCCTCATTTGATTAGACTACTGGTGAATCTGGAAAATGTGAAAAATCATCAAGTTCTTCAAGATAATGGAGAAAGGAAAGTGTGCCTTGCGTCTTTGTTACCAGAGTCCTAGGCCACAGGTGACCTCATCTGGGAAGTCACCACAAACCAGTTCTAGCCACTGACCCCAGAAACCAAATGAACGAGCAATGGTGAAAGACAAGGAAGGAATTTAGTCAATATAGCTACACGGGAAAGACAAGGGAGATCAAGAGCCTTCAGTACCGTCTTTAGGGGTATTGAGATGAGTTCTTACCTTATATGGGGAAGGGGACAGCAGGATGTGGAGTCAAGTAGTCTTGGTCAAACTGTGGTTTGGGTAATCATCATCTCAGGATTCCTCAGGCAGGTCCTTGTTGAGGGACAGGAAAGTGTTGTTGCCTGAAGGTTAGTTTTGAATTATCACCAGTTGTTTGTTTATCAGGTATGTTGTTCCTGGAATCTAAAGTAGGGCAGGACCACTCAGAGCAAAGGAGACAGAAGCAGAGAGACCAAGATTTTATTTTGGTCTTTCATTGGTATCTCCAGGCCTAAATGAAGAGTCAATGCTATTAAGCAAAAACAGACTCCAAGTCTGCGTTCAACTTTTGGTTTGGTTTCGGAATACTCGTAAGTAAGTTTCACCTGCTCTGGTCAAATCATTATGCAAAGTATTCAAGACGTTTGCAACAAGAGTGCAGAGACTCCCCCACCCACTCCCTTAAGAAGAAGCACATAGAAAAATTGCAGTGGGGCTAACTACCATCAGGAAGTTTCTGCTGAAGTTCAGTTCAAGGACAAATGTCTTTTTCTCTTTCTTCTCTGCCATCTTCAGGGAAGGCAAAGCTTTCCATTGCTGAAACAAAATGCCTAAGATAAATGGCCAAAGGAGGGAAGATTTATTTTGGCTCACAGTTTCGGAAGTTTTGTAGCCGTGGATCCGACAGACAGATTCCAAGCTCTTGTGTACGGCAAGCAAAGGATTGCAAAGCATACAGTTGTTGGTGAGGGAAAAGCATCCATGTTTATTGCAGGTCACGAACAGAGAAAGGGTCCTGGGATGACAGAAAAGGAACACTGCACACTGTGCAGATAAATCAGGCTTTCAGGCTCAAAAGCAAGAGTGGGAAAAAAGGGGGGAGCATACACTTCAGTCTGGGCTTATATAGACGGCTCCTAGGGTGGCACGTGAGCTCAGGTGGGTGGAGGCGAGTGAATTCCTCAGCCCCCGCTATTCTCTCTGTACTGGTTTCAGTCCACGGTTGGCTGGCTCCAGTGTTCCGTAGGGCCTGTGGTGAAGTGGAGCATCCTGAGGAGAGGCTGCGGTGGAGCAGAGCTGTGGTGGTCAGGAGGGAGGGACGGGGCAGGAGAGACAGAGACAGAAAGAGACAGAGAGACAGAGCGAGAGCCCAGGCTAGTGGGCTTCCTCTTTCACTTTTGTTTCATCTTGGTCCTGAGCCCAGGACAGGTTTTCCTCATCTTCTGCTGTCCCACATGCTGGTCATTTCTGGAAACAGCCTCAGAGACACACAGAGAAATGTGTTTTATTAATTTCCTAGTTGTTTCTCAATGCAATTAGTTGACAGTCAAGATTAACCATCAGAGGTAGCTTTTCCTTACACAGGACACCTCACAGACTTCAAGATGGCTAAATGTTAAAAACAACATTTGAAGAAAAAGGGAAATGCCCCCTTCTTGTATTCCTTTTAAAGAGCAAGCTAAAGACTATACTGTCAAGGATCATTTTTGAGAGTTAATCACTACAGAAGTTTCTCTGCAACCACAGAGCTTTGGAGATAACAAAGTGTAGAGGAAGTGCTGTTGCCTGAGTGTGAGGTAGGCGTGCCTGTTGCCTCACAGGGACGGGCTTTTGCCACTGATGAATGTTCTTCTCTGCTTTAAACAGAGTCAGAGAGGCAGAGTGGGGAGAATGCTCTGAGTACATAACAAAACAATAAGGCGAGACAAAAACCCGTGTGGTAGATCTAATATGGTCAACTTGAGCCAGAACGCCCAGCCGGACTGAGTTGGTGTGATGCTGGGAGTACAAGATCCACCTGAGGGTTGTTGCTGATGCAACATAAGACAGAGTGGGAGCTGTAGCTAGTTGGTGGGCTGTTTCTCAGGAGAAGCTCTGCTGCGGCTGGTTCTTCCAGAGGGGGCTCAGCTGACCTCGTGAAGGAAGGAGCTCGGGGCCTTGCTGTCATCGAGGATGGCTGCTGTTGCTTCAGGGGAGCTCTGGTTGTCATCTGTGCTGTGAGCATTGTATCCTGGCTCCAGCCATAATGTGCAGACACGGATGTACATGGGACAGTTCTGTGAGCTCCTAGCCCTCAGTTGGATCTTTTGGGTCTCCAGTGCCTAGATGGACATTTGGCACCTTCTGTATTTGGCTTCTGGGTGAATATTGTAATCTGTAAATGTCCTTCATTAAATCTGCTCTCTTAAAACCACTGGTTCTAACCACTGGCTCTGAAAATCTAACTAACACAACCCCCTAATACCTCTGGCTTCCTTGCTGTCTCATTGGCTGGGAAATGGAAAATAGATGCTCTTAAGCCAGTTACTAACAAGGGTTTAAAAAATGAATCCCATGATTATCTGATAAACAGCAATTGTATAACAATCTTACAAAAAGAAGAATTTATTAAATATAAAACTTGAAAATAGACTATACTTTTTTATAATTTTTCCCTTTCTTCATTTTTCATTGTCATACATTTGTATTACACCACCATATGCCCCCAAGAGATAGGTCAGCCTCTTCCAGCCTCTGAGGTCCCTGAGAAAAGGCGGGAGCAGCCCAGGGCAACTTCATGGAAACACAGGACAACTGGGAATCTCTTTGGCAAATAATACAAAACAGAAAAAATTTACCAGTAGAGAACCAACCATGCCCAGTGAGACTCTGGAAATTCTGAAATGCCTTTAATGGTTTGGTAGCTCAAGCTGAATTCTGGCACTATTTTGGCAAAATGAGTAAGAAGGAATCACAGATTGAGCTCTTCCCTGCCAGTGATGAGTGTAATGGAAACTGACTTCTTTCCATTCCAGCTGCAGCAGCAGGAATAGGTTTTGCTGCCAACAAAAAAACTCTATCATGGTTTAGATTTGAAATATTGGTCAAATCACAGCGCAGAAACAGCATTCAGTGCAGACACTGCATATGAAATTGTCAGTCTCTTTCCAAAGCTTTCTCCTTGTCACAACACCTGCTTTGAGATTGTTTGTCCCCTTCTAGCTCTTTAATTAATGAGCTATCCATCAAAGCTCATTGCTAATATTAACAACTATCATCTGTACATTTGTTTGTAATTTTTTTCTTTTACGTTATCTTCACTAATCCCTACAGCGACACTGTGAGATAGCTATTATTATCTCCTTTATTCCTGGGCAGAAATCAAATTCAGAGATGTTATTTGGGTCGCTTGCCCTAACTCACTGTAAGAGCTAGCATCGAGCCTATTAAAACCTAACATTGGGCACAGCTGGCTAAGGTACAGTTCTCACCCTGGGGGAACTTATTTTGTAGCTGGAAAAATGGGCAATTTAGATAAAGAAGAACATTCGGTAGTGTTGTTAGATGTGGCCAGTAAAAGGTACATAAGAAGAGTACAGTGCAGGAAAAGAGAGAGAAGTCTGTCACTTTGCGGGATGGTCTAGACAATTTATTTTTTTCCCAAGGTGGTGGTAAATTAAATAATAGTTTCCATATCTTTCATGTGGACAGACTAGGTTTTGATATTCTCTCCTCCTGTAGATGACATGTATAAACTTCCTGATGGTCTATGCTCCAGCGGTAGGCTCAGCTTTCCAGTTAAGACATAAGTACGGGGCTTGGGGATTCAGCTCAGTTGTAGTGTGCTTGCCTAGCAAGTCCAAGGCTGTGAGTTCGATCCCCAGCGTCCCCCCAAGAAAGAAACTGGCACAAATGCTGTAACTCAGAATAAGCCTGAATGCTCATAATTAAATTCATGTATTCTTTCAGTGATGTCCATGAGGGAAATGAAGGAAGAACATAGTAATTTAATGGTTTAAGAGGGAAATAAAACCATAGAATACAGGGATTTAATATCTAACTTTTAGAATACAGTACCCTGGCACCTCAGTTCACAAACTTAATTTGTTCTATGATTTTGGAAAAGACGGCCACGTTTGTGTGTGTGTGGGGAAGATGGCCACGGTCATGTTTGTCACCCAGTGCAGAGTTTGAAAACAAAAACATTTTGCCAAACACTTCTGTTTGAGAAATATATTGTTTGCTAACAAAACAGTTCATGAACCGAGGCATCACTGTATTTCCTCTTTTGAACTAGAGTGACCTTCTTCCTCATACTTACTCCTATTCATAAAACTGACTACTTGATAAATTAAACAAAGGCTTTTCTCAGAGGATATTTCCCACTTCTACCAGTTCCTCTGTGGAACCAAGCTCTACATGATCTCTTTGTTCTGGTATCAATTCCTGGATCCTTGCTTTTACATTTGAAATTAACTGTCTAAAATTAAGTATCAACCTGATTACTCAAGGATGTTTAGCTCCACTGGTAACTGAGTAATGAACAGGCATGAGTCCCTCACTAAAGAAAAATCTGGTAAAAGTATCCCAAATGCCCTTAGGATATTCAAAAATAAGAACCTCAGGAGCTGTCTGAATTCAAATCTATCACAAGTATCCAACTCTTTGGGAGACATCATCAACTCTCCAAGAGCTTAGTTCTCTAAAATGTGGCTTTTTGAATGTCTTCTATTACTATAGCCTCTCCACTGTTTTCTGCTCTCAAGTCATTTATCTGCAATTTTGAGAATTCTCAGCACACGTGAAAGACTTTACCAGCAGTATCAATGGACTAGATAAGTGATGAAATCTGAACAAAAAAGTTTGTCACATGCAAAATAGTCTTTAGTAATGACTACACAGCACATAAAATTTCATCAACTATGGTCTTCTAAGTTATTCTGGTTGTATGTATTTTCTTAAAGACATGTAACAACAAAAAAATTCTTCACTAGTTAAAAAAACTAGACCTTTCTTGTTGTATTAAAGCTTTGATTTCAGGTTTGGTGGTAATATATGAAGATGTTTTCAAATCTGTGTAAATGTCATGGATTTATACTTTGAAAATAAATTAACAAATGATAGAAGAATAACAAATTGGTCTTTATGGTGATAAATTTTTGTCACATATTTTCAAAGTAAAAGAAGAAAATCTTCAACTTAAATTTCAACCCGAGCTACATTTATCTTCAGGGTATTCTTTTCAAGAAACCTAGTAATACCATCTGACTCTGGAATTTTCCTGTTACTCGGAGACGTCAACATTGAGCCCCTTTTTCTTGGTATCCTGAGGTTAAGGCCAAGAGCTGGCCTGTGACTTACATAAAAGTTTCCTGTGTTACAAAAATAAAGCAAAAAGTGTGCAGAACAACTACATAAACTTAAACCTTACACTTTATATTGTTTACATGCATTTTAGTATGCCTTATTATTTAAGCTTGATTCAAGAGTAAATGAAAGAGGCCCTGAGGACACCTGTAGGGGGATGACACCATAATAAATGCCAGGCCAGGGCAGACTAGAATTCCTTTCTTGCTATCAGGAAGTGGTTAATCTGTCCATAACAGAAAGCAGAATAAATGAAGGGCAAGAATCAGACCTGTGGGCACACAGGCTCTGGAGAGCAGAAGAATCTTCTTGTCCTCACGGAGTCCATGTTTTCTGCAGTTAACACCCAGGACACTACCGATGTGCACAAACTATGGTCTCAGGAAATCATTAGGATCTGTATGTCTGAAACTCATGGTGATAATCAATGACCACAGAATCAATTATATATTCCTTACACACTAAAGTGACTTGGAGCCAGTGTTGTGATGAGAAATCATGAGAAAAATATATAAATCTTTTCACTCAATCCAATGCAGTTTCAATCTCTTTTTATGTTTTACTGGAACCCAAAATGGACAGAAAGTCTGACAGAATTTGATGCAAGCTGGAGTTATTCAAGATCTTTTACTTTTCTCATTACTAGATACTCACATATGTAGAGACAACGAGCGTTCCCCTTTGGGCTCTCCTCCCATTTTTTCTTTAATCAATTCAATTTCACAAAGACGATAAATGATAGAGAAGTGTGGCTAAAATAAAACAGCAGTCACTAAACAAGCTGACTTTGGCAGTTTTTTAAAAATAAATTCTTGTGAAGAGTTATCCTGTATTTGCAGTGTCAAATAAAATGCAAATATTATATAAAAAGTGACAGGGACAGGAAATTTAGACAAGCCACCAATAAATATGATGCACAAAACCATACTTACTGACATAATTTCACACACACAAACACTCTGCATTCAGTTGTTAGAGGATAGTCTAATTAGTTCTTTTGTTGTACTATATTAAAGGTGAACATTTCTTTTTAGAAAAATGGAAGTAGAGAAGATTCTGAAATTTTACTTTGAAGTAGCTTCTTTCTCATATTTCTCATTTGCCTTAGTTAGTTTTCTCATTGGAAAGACAAAATACCTGACACCCAACGTTAGAAAGGTTTATTTAGCTCACAGTTTGTACGGGTTTCGGTTCATAGTTGGCTGGCTCCAAGGCAGGGTGGCGTGGCAGAGGGGCATCTCAGAGGAGAAACAGTTCATGGCAGGCAGAAGACAGCAAAGTGACAACAGCTGCTTCTTTCCGAACCTTTTATATTCTATCTAGGCTACCCAGTTTAGGTTGAGTGCCAAACAAATCAGTGGACAAATTTAGTAATCACACACTCTTAATCCCAGCACCTTTAATCCTAACATTCCACCGTGAATCAATAACACACTCTACATTCAGCCACCTCTGAAAACTCCCCACCTATGACAACATGAGGCTTTGGGGGAACATCTAGACACAAGCCATAACACCATTCAAAGAGCTCTTCTTTAATATCACTCCTTTCCACATTTGTTTCCATGTTCTTTGCTAGAAACTTCTAGAGTCCTGAATTCCTAAAGTTTCACCATGTCCTAGACACTGGCTTTAATTAAGGTTGCTTGTCCATCATACAAACTTGTTTTCATTCAGAACTGGATATGTTTGAGCTGTCTTTCTTAAAATCTCATCTCAGCCTTCACTTCTTCAGAAAGCCTCTCCTAATTTCTTGGAGCAGGTCAAAGTCACATTATCTGTATTCCGTGCTTTATTTTCATATCACTTTTTCACATTTGTGACTTTTACTTTGCTTATTTGTTTGTATGATTCCTTACATAATGGCAGACTTCCAGACTGACCCTAAACTGAAAGTGTGGCAGAGTACATACTTATTTTTGCTCCCTACTGTGTCCAGTGTCTATTATATTATAGGTGCTTATGATTAGTTTAGTGAATGAATGAACCAGAAAATTTCTGCTGTGCATAAAATTTGAGTCTAACAGCATGCTAATCAAAACACATCGAAAGCTGAACTTTCAGTCTTCCAAACACTCTTCTGCAGCCGTCTACCTACATTTTGGTAAATGGTAACCTAGTATTTCCTGTTTCTTAGTTCTAAAACTGTTTGTGTCATCTTTGACTTCTCTTTTTCATTTGTACTTCATGTCTACCTTATCAGTAAATCCAGTTGATTCTGTCTTCTGTTTATCCAGGGTTCGACTATATTGCCTTAGGTCCACTGTTAACCTTCTGTCTAACCCACCATCCCCATTTGCCTGGACTACAGTTGGTTTCCCTTCTGATACCCTTACCTTACTATGTTTGTTTTCCACACGGCAGAATATTCTTTACAAAACATAAATCAAGCCATGCCAGTCATGTCCCTCTGTTTCAAACTTTCCAGTGATTATCCATCTTGTTCATGGTGAAAGTACTATGATAATTTAAGACATCCTACATGATATGCTCCATGACAATGGGGATTCTACTCTGTTATCTATTCCATATATGCAATGGATAGAAAAATCAGTGACACAAAGTAGACACTCAATAAATCTTCAATGAATCTGTGCACTTGCTAGCAACAGGCTATGCTATTTTTAAAAAGTATTATCTGATTCTTAAAGCAAAAAAGACCCATTCTAATGGATTCCAATGAATACAATTACCCCTTAGTTAACTCATGCTGAGTGTTCAATACATAGCCTGACATTATGAACCTTTGTTCCAAGTCCTGCTCTTGAGAAACGTGCATAACAAAACTTGCACTGTGAAGTCAATTTTGACTTGTTAGAAAAATCATTATGGTGATCAATATTAGCTCAAAGAATCGTTCAAGGGCATACTATGTCACAAAGCTGACTATTGCGGTTGACTAAATTAAGAATTGGAAAGAAAAACTCCACTTGGTAATTTAGTGTGTTTTTACACTTTCGAACAACTGTTTGGTGTGTTGGGGATTTGGTGACAATTTTCAGGTAATGGAAATTATAATCTCTGAAAAATTTTGGTGAAGATTTTTCAATTGCATTTTGACAAATGGCAAATCACTTAACCTATAATTCTACACCAAAGCATATACTAATCTCATTAATGTTTACTTCTTTAACCTGCTTATGAGGTGACAATTTGGTGTTGAGTAACTTAAAATGTAAAAGGAGAGATCGGGTAAGGGAGATGTGGTCAAAGTAAACCTTTGAAAGTATTTATAAGGTTTTATTTTCCTGCATATCCTGACATACCCAAGTAAAGTGAATAAGTTGACAGAATAGTGATGGCATAACATACAGTTTGAATAAAAATTAGAATATATTTTTACATTATTTGGCCCTAAAATCACTTCTTGAGATTATCATGATGATAAAGTTGAAACCAATGAAAAGATGGGGGAATGTGCTGATGGCAGACAGTGGATGTGCAAGTTGGGCCTCCGAACTGCCCATCCTCCATCAAACCCATTAATTCCTATGAATGAAGCATGTTTTGAAAAATTAATTTCCACTACTGTGGCTGGAGAAACCTTCTAATTTTTTTAACCACATTTCATTCATTCACTAAACATTCTCAAGCACGTGGTTCACGCCAGCATACTGAGCTGTGGCTGTTTGAATGTCGCTGCCATCACATGTCATGCAGAGCTATACAGAGAGGGAAGATTTGTCTAATGAAGAGACCTAACAAAGACTGAAAGAAGAAATATGAACTTACTTTATTCAAAAAAGGAAAATTCATAGCTAACAAATGATTTCCCTAAAGTCACACTTTTATTTACATAGAAACTGAGAAGTAGAAAAGAAATAATTTGTGAGTAACACTTTATGATTTGCCACCATTTAATCTAAAAATGTTCTTAAATAGAATAAACTGAGATACGTTGAAAAACTAGGTCATTATTTGTGCAAAACTTTTTTACAGGTCATCTCAATGATTGATTTCCATGGGATTGATTTATTATGAACATAGTTAATCTAAGATTGGCATAAGAATCCATAAGCGCTAAAACATGAACAAAAGAAAACAAAAGCAAGAAATAATAGATTAGTTTTTCTTTTTTCGTGTAAACATGGAAATTGGGATACAACAGATCACTAAATTAGGTGTTGCTATTTATTCCCATGAATTCCAATCTGAGAAAATAAACCCAAGACTCTTTTTGCTATTGATTTCTTTTATTGGAACAGTTGTGGTAGGAGGTTCAAAGAGGTGATAGTCATTCACAGGTAGGGGAAGAAGTCATTCAAAAGCAAAGAACAAAAAACAGCAAAAAAAAAAAGTAGAATAAGCATTTAGTCGAATTTTAGAACTTGGAAAAAAAGTGTTATGAACCGTCTAAAAACTGGGTCACACAGAAACATACCACATCCATATTCAACACTCAGATAAGCACATTAGATCCTCAGGCATCCTTTAAAGACCCATATGTTTGGTGCCATTGCGCTGAACAAAGATAAATTTCCAAGGCCCAAGAATGCTTCGTTTCTTTCATCAGCAAAAAGAGCCTGCTCAAGCCGTAAGACCCTCTTCAAAAGTCCCCCTCCAGCCGAGAATGGCCCAGAACCCCACAGTAAATTCCTCACAAGTGAATGGATGCCATTATGCTGTGGAAGACAGACTCTAAAATAGTAAAAATTACTTACCCCTAAAGAGGATTAAACATATTCTCAAAGCAGAGAACTCCAAACAGTTGAAATTCTGTACATTTCCATGCACACATCCAAGCTGTAACATTTAAACAAAATGTAGATTATCAGCAACACATCAGAGAACAACCTCGGGATTTTGCTGTCAGCCACGACACTGCAGACAGAAACAGATTGCACGACGGCACTTATCCAAAGTCCTTCACCAAGCAGTGAACAATTCTCTAGGATGATGTTCATAACTCTTTTTGGAAAACAAAATCACGGTGCGTGATTACTGTACATGTTAGACTGAAATCTTCAGCTCTCCCCCTGCTCACATACATGTCACAGTGAATTTGAATTATTCTCCAAAGTACATAGCTAAACAAGTCTCTTCAGCAACTTTTCAGCTAAGTGAATTATAGTGAAATGATACTGTGAACCTTAAAAGGAAAATAAGTCAATGCAGGGACTTGCAGGGAAGAGTAGGGAAAACAGGGAGGGCAGTCCCAGCCCATTTTCTTGGGCTGTGGTCTAATGACTGCAGCTAGGGTAACTCAACACCTAGGTTCCTGTTTAAACGCCTGCGTGGTCAGGAAATTAAGCACTAGTGGCCCCTGCTGGCCTGTGTGCCTGTGTTGCTTTACCTGAGGACATCCATTGGTTGGCTGAAGGAGCAGGGTGGATCCAGTACACTTGGAATGATAGAAAAGGCAGAGGTCCATGAGGGGAGATGGTGGAACCTTGTCTCTCATTTCTCGGGGACTATGGGGTTTTCCTTTTCTTTAAACATTTGTCTGAGGGGAGCAGACTTTCAGCAAAACCGAAAGCACCATCTTCACAAACCAGAGGAGCATATCAGCACAGACTAGACAGCCACGGGAAAGGGAAATCTCTCCTTTGACTTACAGAACAGAACAGGACAGTGTCCTAAAGCTCCAAAGACTGCTGGCTGCCCATTGTCTCTCCTTCTCTGAGAGTGACGATGTTGAGGTGTTGAGGATTTTATAGGAACTGAAGTGTTCAGAGCCTTAGCCTGCCTTTCCAAACCCTGGCGTGCTGATGTGTTATTTCTTTCCCTTAGTGAAGAAGCAGGAGGCGGCTTAGTAGACATATGTTCCTTTGATGCCTACGGCCTCACCAGAAGCCTCCTGGCTCCTGGCCACAGGACACAGTTCGCCATGAGTCAAACATGAGTCTTTTCACAGGTTGGCAGAAGAGCAAGTGTGTGCTGTATTTCCTGGCCCCAGAAATTCCTTCTACTAGATATTTAAGTTTCCTTGATTTATTCCCCATATGGTCCATGTGGTTAACCACAGTTTTGTTTTTTCTTAATGGCAGTAAAGAAAGCCTCATCCTGACCCTTCTTCAGACCCGTCACTCTCTACCTCAGACCTATAATTTATTAAGAACATCCTCTGTGGAGGAAAACATCTCAGCTATTTAGTAATACAATATGGAAATTTTATACACTGCGAGCTGTGCTGCTTCCAGGCTGACGACAGTTCTGGTAAGTCCATGAGAGAAAGGAGACTCTGTTTCCCTTCCCAATCCCCTGAACAGGCCAGGTAGATCCCAGGCTGGGCCAAGCAGGGGGCAGCCCTTCTTACTTCAAGTACCCTCAGTCCATCGGTAGGGCTGGGTAGAAATGGCCGCATAGACGTTCGAGCCAGAGGGACTTGTATTTGATTTCATGCTTGTGACTGTACTGCAGTGGTTCCCACCCACGGTCTCTTTGGTCCCCCAGGAGACATTTGGAAAAGTTAGAGACATTTGCGATTAGAATGACTGAGGAACTGCTACTGGGAAGAGTCCAAGGACACTGTTGCCCATCCCGTGATGCACAGGAGAGGCCTAGTCCCCATCTACCTCTACTACAGAGAATTATCCAGCTCAGAAAGTCAGTAATGCTGAGGGTGAGAAACCTCACTTTACTACCTGATCCTAACAAAGTTTCTAAACCTCTTCCAAAATGAAAGGTAATTATGAGTCCTGTAAGGCTGAGATAAAGGTTAAAGTAGAAAAATATCTAAAACACTTAATACTAAGTACAGAACTAAGACAATACCATTTACTTTCTCCTTGGTATGCCGGTATCTAGAAGCTCTCCCCTCTTCAACACAAAACTCTTTCGAATTTAGCTCAGGCTAAGCCATGCTAAGTCTCTCCACAATTTCAGGGGCAAATACCAACCAGTCCTGATCTCTCACTTCTCCCGTAACTGCAGACCACAGTGGCCCCAGACCTGCGACCAAGCCTGTCTGGGTCACTGTGGTATCATAGGAAAAGAAGGCAGCAAAATTATATGTTGGCTTTAAAAAATCTCTACACAGATGTGTCTCACTCAGTGTTTTGCTTGCTCAGTGTTTGGTTTTACTCACCTCATTGGTGAAAGAAGTGAAGAAAGGATTCCTTCCCTGTGTTAGTGGGGATGGCTGACCTTGAGGTAGGAACATGGTGTGTCTTGAGCTGGCTGGGAAGATGGACAGGACCTGGGCAGTGGCCTTGACCTGACGTCAGCCTGGGGCGTGAAATTCCAATCGCCCCGCTTCTCACAGGATCCAGGAAACTCTTAGGAGAACAGAATCCAGATAAACATGAATGGCACCGCGAGCTTGCCCTCTTGCTCTCCTAACCTCCTTTCCCTCTGCCCCCTAACCCATGCTCCATCTTTAGCTCCCTAGCCTCCCACTCATTTTCAGATCCCTAACTGCAGCAGCGGCAGGTTATTTCATTCACCTGGCAAAACCAGCCTCCCTTTTGTACTTAAATACATCTCTTCAGTGCCCTAAAATTCGCTCCTGCAATTCATTGCCTGCGTGAATAAAGAACCTGGAAAAATCCCTTCCAGTATTAGAGGTCACTCCCTTGCTCTCCTACATTAACCTCATGACGCTAGACAAATGAGACTGACTGGAGTTTATTAGTCAAATATAATCAGAGCTGGGGGAGGATGACACTGCACCTGACGGAAGCCCATACAGGGCTTGTACTTAGAGACAGAGTGGACAAACAGGGGCCATGGGAAGCAGACATTATAGCGACAAAAGGATGAGGTCCTCCCCCACCTGTTCACACAGCGGAGTGCCATTGACTTGTGTGAATAATTCCATAGACTGGCAAGAGACTGTGACCCATTATTCAGGGATCAGTCCCTGGTCCCTTTTGTAAGGAGTGTTGTTTGCTGAGGAATCTTATCTGTGGAAGCCGAGTGGGGAGGGGAGCTGAAGTTAGGGCCTTTGAAGTTCTGCTGATTTATCACGTGTTAAAACTTGTACATAATATGGAGCCTTAAACACCAATCACCTCTGATTGTATTTCCTCAGCCCACATAAATTTCATGGAAAATTGAATTCAGTTAATGGAAAGTAACTGAAATATCATTCTAAACCAGTGTTTCTTCAACTTCTGCTCTTGGACACTTCATTCAATGGAAACGTACCTAAACATCACCGCTGACAACAGTAATGATGCCATCCACAAAATCAGGTCTAATGGGCTTCAAGTGGGATAAACACCCCACTCTCTTCCCATGCACTGACTTAACCTGACCATGTTTTACAAATGAGAAAACTGAAGCCCAGAGAGGGAGGAGTGACCTCAGGAATCACTCAGAAGAGTTTGAATCTTCTACTGCAAACATGTATTTCTAAGCTACAAATAACAAATCTCACTGTGAAAAAATATAGTGAGGAAAAAAATAAGAGGCCAGTGGATTCTGGCAGTGTGTCTATATGGCAGAGGAAGAAGCAAAGGAAGGGAGATTGAGATCATAAAGGAGGGAAGGTGGGAGTAATTTTGGAGATAAGAAAGAAAACAGAGAAAGCAAGCAGAAGGCAGCAAGGTCGATCCAAATATGCATTCCACTGATAACTTCTGCATCTCTTTGTGCAAACAAAACACTAAACTCCAGACTTAGGAACCCAGCTGCCTACATTGTATCTTTGCTTCAAGTTTGATTGGTATCTTAGTCTGGTAAACCTAAGGCTGAACTTCTGATTCTTCACCTTAGTCTTCCTGACAGCAGAGGATTGTACTATCTACCCAGTGTCTCAAACCAAATACAGGTGCGAATCATTGACCTTTATTTCCCTTAGTCCTCATTGCTAATCTATTAGCAGGTCCTGTCAGTCCATGTTTAAAATATACCCAGAATCTGAACCTTTCTTCAGAGGTCTGCAACCTCCACCTTTTCAGAAGGCCTCTTGTCTGGTTTCTGCTTCCACCTTTGGATTCCATGATCTACTTTCAGTAAGTCTCAATATATGTACAGAACTAAACTAAATAAACTAAATCATGTCACCCTTCTGGCTGAATTCTAATGAGTTCCCCTCAGTACAGAGAATGAAGTCCAAGCTCTTTATCAAGACTCTCAGACCCCATTGCATTAAGTCCCAGCTCTGTCCTAGCTGATGTCTTGTGACTGACCTGCAGTTGCTTGGCCCATGCCTCTTCAGCCACAGTCACCTTGCTGTTTGTAGAACATTCCAAGAATGTATTGTTGTACAGACTCATTCCCTAGGTGGAATGAGGCACAATTCCATTCTTGCCATTCATTCAGCTAATATTTATTCAGGTTCTAAAAACATAAAAGGAAATGTCTCTACTACTAGGATTCTCATCTGAATTGACTCCTCAGAAAACCTTCTCTGGAACTTACCATCATTTCTATCATTTGTATTCCTTATCATGCAGTTAAAAATTGTTATTGCATTTATTATTACACAAAACTACATCATATTTTAAAACTTTTCCTCACTAGACTATCAGATCCTCAACTGTAAAATGTGCTCAGGAACATACAATAATCTCACTTTGGGCAACCTAGCATTGGAGAAGAGTTTCAACTTGTCAACCATGCCCCCATACATACCAGTACAAATGGATAAAACCAAATGAAATGTGTATGTTGGAGATGGCAGAAAATGATAGTGGTGTTGCAGTTTATTAGGGGGTAGGAGACAAGAGTTAATTTACTGAGCTGGGTAATTGTAACTCACCACATTCTACTTTTTACACAGGTTCCACATAAAAGGAATAAATTAATAAAATTTAAAGAAATACAAGAACACTGAAGTGATTCCTCAATATCCTTAGACCAATAGCTGGTGAAATGTGGTTTATTTGATTCTTCCTCAGGCCTAGCTGCAAATCAAAGTCATTGGAAGATGATTTTCACATCCTTAAATGCATAGTCATCAGCCTCAACCCTCCTGATAATTCTGATTCTCTCAGGGAATCTGGATAGTATAAAAACTTTTTCTAAGGCATTCTGATTTTCAGCCTTTCCTGGAAACCACTGACCAAGTAACTTGCCCATCTTACACGTTTTTAATAGACAAGCCAGATATTTGAACAAAGTGGCCACGTGGACTGCTTTGCCATGAACCTTAACATGGTTGATCCATAGAATTTCAATTTTTTTCCATGGCCACATACTAAACCTTGAACTCGATACTGCAGAGAATCCCTAGGTGTTAGATCTCTGAAGGCAAGTGAAATCTTCATTCTCTCTCTTTTATGAGTGTTTGTCTTTTGAAAGCACCAGTTTCCCATGGCTGAGTCCACTGCACTATTAGTGAAATGCAGAAAGCTGAGCACTGACACCTACCTCTCTTCCTGTATACATTTTTGGTCAGTAAAAATATCAATAGCTATCAAATGTTAGTTCATTTGATAATACTCTGAAATGTACTAGCAACAATGGCCATGATTAAATGAATCGAATGGATTTGAGCATCTCAAAAGGAAATGAAATAGGGCAAAATTCTCATTGTAGACTTCCTTTGCTAACTGGAAAGTCATTCTTCAGAGAGAAGGAAGACAAATGCAAATAAAATTCTCTAGCCTACAACATGTTGGTCTGTTGTACAGGACTCTTTCATGCCAGAGCGACATTTGCTAATTATATTTACAGGACATTAGTGATTTCGGCCTCACAGTACACTGGAGATGTAAACCTAATGGGTGTGCAGTGTCAGGGAAACTCACCGGCTTCATTTCCCATCTTTAAATCTCAGGTTTTTTGAACAGTAGCCTGCACAGCAGTACAAGGATTCAAGTTTTATAAGGCTGGATGAAAACTTTATATTATTGTAAAATGGAAAGAAATAAAGATTTTTCTTAAGCTACCTAGACATTTTATTTGAAGTCATATTATTTTCAGTTCTAAAGCTGTGCCTATAAATCCAGAACATGACCATGACTCTAGGTACCATGGAGTGGGAGTTTAATTGCAGTAAGTCCTCCTTGACAATGTATTAAGAGCCTAAATTGTCATCTGACCAACTGAAGGAATTTCTATAGCATGCCAGTTAATCAGAAATGAAGATATTGCCACCAGATTGCCTGCTTTTCTGTGAATTCATTTTCTTTTGGAAGAAGTACTGCTAGAATAGGGAACTCTCCCGCTTCTGTCCAATGTATGTAAATAGCTTCACTCCTCAGTTCAAAGGCAGCAGATAAAACCAGTCCCATGTTTCCTCGCTCTAGTCTTAGCAATGGGACAAGATGACTAGTTTTTCCCCTCCTCGTCCTGTGTTCCTCTTTAATATTCCATTCACCTCAAGGCAACCTCAAGAGGATGCCGTGAGACAAAAATAACAGCTTCCAAACAAAATTCAACTGGCTCCATCCCACTGCTGCTTGATAGGTTAAAACGTGAGACTCACAAACTACTGCATAATTAATAAAAGATACAGCAGAATAATTGACAGAAAATATGAATAAATGCATGAAATAACACAAGATATCCCTTCATAGAATACATACAAATGAACTGTTCAGAGAAGAATATAAGAAGTGACAGGCTAATCTTGGCCAAAATAAAGCTCTTCAACTATTATTTCAAATTTTTGGAACTAGTAAGAAGAAATGGGATACGATAAGATACAAATAACTATCTAATACAAGAGGACAGATGTCATAAAAATATAGTAAAGTGTTGGAGAAAGTTCCCTCCCTACGCCTCCCCCCTTAGATACTTCCCAACAGAAGCAGCACTTAAGATGTTCCATGAAGTGTAAAAAAGACATAGCTACACGGAATCAAGGGCGGGGAAAGTCACTTCAAGCTAAGAGAACATGATCAAAGGCATGAAATGAAGAAAGTGGACGGAATGTAAAAAAACAGCAGATAGTAATAGCTCTGTTTCAGTTATGTTTTGGCCTTAGAGAATGTGGTAGCAGAGATATACGAGCTTAGATTATGCTTTTGGAAAAATAGATTTCATTCAGATCACTGAGGCATTTGAACCACAGATTAAGAACTTTGGGGGCAAGAGAGTAATTTAGAAGATCCTAGGTACAAAGAAGTGATGTAATTTGAATTTTAGGATGATTAATTTAGTCACAGTGTGGGTGGAGATGGAGAAGAGAATTAACAGAGAGATATTGCTTATATGTCTTGATATTCTTCGAAGTACTTAATTAAATTTTCTGCCCTAAAATCAGGATGTGTTATGTACAAATGCCAACTCTACAGAAGGAATGTAAACATTACGTACTGCAAACAAGTACTGAAAAAGAAAAAGGGAAAAAAGGAAAAGAAAGGAAGAGATCACGGAATGGGTGGAAGAGGGAGGCAGAGAAGGGAAAAGGGTTGAAAAAAGGAATTAAAATGTGTATGTACATGTACCAATTTCCCATAAGGAATGTAAACACTATGTACTACACACATGTACTAATAAACTAAAAAGAAATAACAATAAATCTTTTGAAAGAATAGATACAGACAACTTTCTGCTATAAATCATCTGCTGGAACACTTTGGGCATCTAACCTCTAACAACCCAGTTTTCCAACATGAAAAAAAGAAATAATAATATCTCCCTGTAGGTTCTAAAAATCTCTTTTGTATGGAATAACAAAAAACTCCAAATACCAAAGCAATTTTCTGCTAAAGAATAAAGTGAAGTTATCACACTACCAAATCCCCAAATCAACTACAAAGCTATCGTAATCAAAATGGCATGGTACTGGCCTAAAAACAGACACATAGAACAATGTAACATAATAGAAAGAAATAAATCCACACATTTATTGTCGTCCATTGTGTTTTTATAAGAGTGCCAAGAACATGCAACAAGGAATAGTCTCTTCAAAAAATGACAATAGAACAACATGATGTCAATACAGAAGAATGGAATTAAACCCTTATCTCACACCATGTAAAAACAACTCCAAGTTGATTAAAGACTTAGAACTAAATGTATAGCATTACTAGAAAAAGTAGGGAAAAAAGCTCCTTGACTATAGTCTAATACAATTTTTTTTTGGATATGACCTCAAAAGCAGGGGCAACAAAAGCAAAAGTAGGCAAATAAGATTATATCAAACTAAAAGTTTTCTGTACAGCAATTGAAAGAAGAGAATGAAGAGACAACCTAGGAGAAAATAACTGCAAATCACATATCTGATAATAGTGAAAATATAAGAGGAAAACAAACAACTCAATAACAAGAAAACGATGACCAAATTTGAAAATGAGCAACAGAACTGAACAGACATTTATTTAAAAAGACACACAAATGATTGAAAGATATATGAAAAAATGCTCAATATCACTAATCATCAGGGAAATTAAAATGACAATGAGATAAAATCTCACACATAAAAAAGACAAGAGATAACATGTTGGCAACAATGTGGAGAAAAAGGAGCTATCATGTACTGTGAGTGGGTATGTAAATTAGTGCAGCTATTATAAAAAATACTATATAAGTTCCTCAAAAAATAAAGGTGAGAATTATCATATGATCTAGTGGTCCCACCACTGGGTATATAGCCGAAGGAAATACAGTAAGTATGCTAAGCAGATAGCTATACTCACACGTTCATTGTACCATTATTCTCAATAGCTACAGTATGGAGCAACATAAATGTCCATCAACAAATGAATGAATAAAGAAGTCTTGGAAAAGAGGAAATCCTGTCATTTGTGATCACATGGATGAATCTAGAATATATTATGTGAGATGAAAAAAGCCAAGCACATAGAGACATCATACTACAGAGATACTTGCACAACAACGTTTATAGCAGCACAATTTGTAATAGCTAAATTCTGGAAGCAACCTATATACCCATCAGTGGATAGCTAGATAAACAAAATGTGGTATCTATACATAATGGAATACTATTCAGCTATAAAGAATGACAAACTGGAGTTATTTGTAGGAAAATGGGTGGACCTGGAAAATATAGTGTTGAGTGAAATAAACCAGTCTCGCAAGCTGGAATACAGCATGGTATCCCTCATTTAGTGAGGTAAAATACAAACAAAAAAAGAGAGTAAACAATGGATACAAAAAGACAAAGTATTAGCTATAAGCTAATAGACAAAGGGTTCAAGGGAACAAGAACAGGGCAAAGGGGGAGGGGAATGAGAATCCAGAGGAATAATGATATCTTAAAAATAAGAACCTAATAACCCAAATTTAAATCAGTGACATGTACACTAGGTATTAGAGTAACTTTTTGTAGTTGTGACTTACTGCTTCACGTATGTGATTGTTTACATTGTTCACTGTCATAAGCAAAAGGCACAATGTATTGTGGTCTGTAAGCTTGTTTAGTTGCCTGTAAGTTTGTGTAATTTTGGATAAATATTAATAAAAATCTAAAAAGGAAAAGAAGCCAAGCACAGAAAATCAAAACTGCATGATCTCATTTATACGCAGAAGCTAAAAAATTTAAACTCAGAAACAGAGAGTAGACAGTTGGTTACCAGGGTCCAGGGCAGGAAGAGTTGGGAGATGCTGAGTAAACATAAAATTTCTGTTAAATAAGAGAAATAAACTCAAGAGATCTATTGTGTGTGTTCACTATAACTAATAATGATGTATTTTATTCTCAAAATTTGTTAAGACTGAGACAGGAGATTAGGGCGTGGCTAAATTGGCTGGGGAAGTAGGTGTGACCCGTTAATTACAAAATTCTAAAACACATTCCAGGAACAGTTCCCAAAGCCCTACAAGTGGACTTCTCATGAGAACTTGCAGGGTTTTGATAGCATGGCCTAGACCTGATGTCAGTTTGAGGAGTGGGTGGTACAAAAAGGACAGTCGCCATTGAGTTTTTGCCACCACATTCTCTCTTCCATGGTGGCTGCCCTCAAGCTGCAGGGTGTACTTGTTTTCCTACTTACACTTATTCCAAACTTGCTTTGCAGACCGTGTTTCTTTTCCTACCTTTAATAAAACTCTGCTACTGTTAGCGCTTGTCTCAACCAATTCTTTGCTCAGGACAGAAAGAACCTAGAAACTACCTCGAGAAGGAGTCTCCAAAACCCCAAAACAAGGCTGTAGATTATGTGTTCTCAACACACACAAACAAATGAGTATATGAGAAAATGCATATGGTAGTTAGCATGATTTAGCCATTCCATAAATGCATACATGTTTGAAAACCTATTGTACATGACAAATACAGTCAGTTTTTATTTGTCAGATAAAATCCATTAATTAAAGATCTTTGGAAGCAAGTTGTTACAACTTCATGATTGCAGTAATAGTCCTTCAATTAGTAAGCTAGGCCATGAATCAATAGTTTTCAAGACATTATTCATACTGAAACTTCTCCATAAAAAGGAAACATTTCCTATAGATAGTTACATTGTGGTTAAAAAGAAATAAACTAATATAAATAAACTAACAAAATTCTCCAACAAAAACCAAGCCAGAATTAAGAAAACAAAACATTATATTGGGTTTGACCTCAAATATGACTTTTAGTTACGTAGGCTTCCATCAAACTTCTTCTTTGGACAGCTGATATTTTAGAAAAAAAATAACAAACTCAAAGCAGAAATACAACCTAACTTTAAACTTTTTTTTTCAACTGTTAATAGCCATGAATTTCAGCTAAATGAGAGGCAGTGAAAATTTATTAATTTATCTGTTGTCACCAGAATTATTCTTAGAGAAAGAGTTGTCTTCACTTAAGAGAATATTTTAACAAACAACCTATGAGAACAAAACAAGACCCTGAGGTCATGACTTAGTGGGAGCCAAAGCTCCAAAGTGAAAACCAAACGTCTCTACATTAAAAAATAAAACAACAGTGAGGGAGAAAGAGGAGAGAATAGACGAACCCAGACAAATGAAGTGAGCTTGCGTTAGCTTTTTGGAGCTAGTCCTTTGCTTTTACAAAGGACTATTCATTGGGTGTCTTAAATGTGAAAAATGTATTATCTTGCAGTTCTGTAGGCCGCCAGTCTGAGATCAGGTGTCAGCAGGGCCCGTTCCTTCCGAGGGCTGTGAGGAGGAGGAAAGCGGAGGAGCTCTTCCATGCCTCTGGCCAGTTCCGGGGTCCTCTGGAGTCTTCGGCTTCTACTGCATTACCCTGATCTCCACTTGTATTTTCAGTGTTATTCTTTGTGTGTGTCTGTGTCCAAATTTCCTCTTTTTCAAAGAACACTCGTCATATTTGATTTGAGACCCGCCTGATTCCAGTATCTTAATTAATTACATCTGCAATGACACTATTTCTAAATTAGGTCACATGCTGAGAAACCCTGAGTCAGGAATTTAACCCAGAAACGGCAGGGGGGCACAACAGAGCACGAAAACAAAGCTGTAGAGATGGCTGAAGGATGTTTAAGATTAAAAAGTCTCTGGACTGAGTCTTGGAAGTTTGTGTGGAAGACTACACAATAGGAAAAAAAGAGGTCTGAGCTGAAATAATTTAGAAGATGCTGTTTCTGGGAGCCCGAAGTATCCATGAGACTAGAAACCCTGCGAGTTTCTGAGATCGGACTCTCCCAAAGTCTTAGGCGTGAGTGTCATAGTTAACACACAGGGACTCCTGTTGACATCTCTATTCAGTAATTGCACCTGGCACATGATATTTATCTCTAGTCTATATTTTGAAGCCTGATTATAGAAACATAAAAGTTTTAGGTCATAATGTAAAGAAAATTTTATTTAGTTAGCTTATGAGTGAGGTAGCCAGCTAGGGGAAGGGCCTAAAATAGAGTCGAATAACCAGCCACATTGATGGGAATTGAAATAAGAATAGACAGTAAACTAGGACTTTGGACCAAAGATGAACTTCCTCAGGCAACATAGACTGCAGCTCCCTTGTTACTAAAGGGAGGTGTAGCCACTCCCCACTAAACTTTGAGTTTTGAAGAATTTAAAATGTAAAATAATGGGTTATTGCTGGGGATTTAGCTCAGTGATTAGAGTGCTTGCCTTGCAAGCACAAGGGCCTGAGTTCAATCCCCGGCACCACAAAAAAAAACAAAAAACAAAAAACAAAAAAAACGGGTTATTTTATTCTCTAAAATTTCAGTTTCCTTTAAACCCTGTTGAAGAACTGGGTTAGAAGCCTGAGTCCCAGTTGGTCATTCTAACTCTACGGAGCCACTTGCAATAGGTGGCCAGGAAGCAATTGAGCAATTCTAGTGCTCTTCTTATTTGTAATTAGTTCTGGATGGAGGGATCATTTTGGCTACACACTTGGGGCCTCTCCTGGAAACTCAGAAGCTATTCTTTTCATTAATTTTCCAATAAAATGCTCCTAACCTCACCCTTTGGTTCACAACATCATTCCTAGATGTCATGGGACCAAGAGCTCGGTACATATGGTAACAATACGGGGCTACAGAGAATAGCTATGATAAAGTTGCCCAAACTGTGTCCTTGAGTTTATATTCCAGACTCCTCTGCCAAGTAGTGATGCTGCATGTTCTCTCCCCATCTTGAGATGAGGGAATATCTAACAGTATAGTTATGATATGGCTTAAATACGTCCTCCAAAGATTTGTGTTTTGGAAGCTTAATCCCCAGTGCAGCGATGTAAGAAGTGACAAAACCTTTAAGAGACTGGGCCTACTGGGGAGTAGTGAACTTACTGGGGACTCCACACTCGGAAGGCGTCAGTGTAGATTCTGTGGGACTCTGGTTAATTCTTAATAGATGGTTATTATAAAAGAGCAAGACTAGCTCTTCCTACTTCTGGCTTCCTGTCTTACCATGTCATATCTTGCTCTCTTGTATAGACTTCTGTATGATACCATTTGCCATGAGGTCCTCACCAGAAGCCAAGGAAAAGGGGTTACCTGATTTTAGACTTTCAGATTCCAGTGCTGTCAACTACGTAAATCTCTTTGCTGTTACATTATCCAGTGTCGGGTATTTTGTTATAGCTTCAGAAAGTGAACAAATTCTTCTATTAAAGAACTGGAAAAATCTTCAAAATAAACTTTTAAAACTTTGTTTTACCATGTCCATGAAAATCACTTCTGTATACTGTCTTCACTGTCTCAAAACCTACTGTTTCTCAAATACATTCTGTAGATCACCAATACATTATAATACCCTGAATGGAAGACAGTGGAGAGGCTGAGGATGCACAGGATTTCAAAAAACAGAGAATGGTAAAGCTAGAAAGAGCTGGTTTCCTGACTCCCGGTCCTGAGTCCTGTGGGTTTTGTTGTTACCCTTAAGTGTTTTTGCTATCTCTCTACAGAATGACTCATAACACAGCTCAAGTCTTGTCCTCTAATTCTCAGTTCCATCACCTATGAGATTTGTGAGTTTGGACAAAGCATAACTGTCTAAGTCACTTTTCTCGTTGGTGGGACAAAATACCTGACACCCACAAGTTCAAGGAGGAAAGGTTTATTTCAGCTCATAGTTTGCAGTCTATAGCTGCCTGACTCCAAGGCAGAGCTTCATGACACAGGGACGTGGCAGAACAGAAACAGGCCACAGCAAAGCAGGCAGGAAGCAGCAAGCAGCAAGCCTCAATTTCCCTTTTATCCCATCCATGCTACAGATCTTTAGGATGGTGCCACCCACACTCAGGATGGGCCTTTCCATCCAATATCCATAGCCAGAACTATGTCAGGCCAATCAGGGGACTAATGTAGTTATCACATCTTTAATCCACATTCACACACCCTAGATTCAACCACCTCTGAAAAGCCCCACCTATGCGCACATGAGGCTTTGGGGGGACATCTAGATAGAAGCCATAACAATAACATTTCTCTAAACTACAGATTCTTTACCCTGACACAGATGTTATGAATGTTAAGTGAGCAGATGTTTTTAAAGGACTCAGTAGGTGTTATAAAATATGCAGTTTCTGTTACATGATGTCTAATATCACTCTCTATGTGTTTATGTGTGTAAATATTACTTCTGTGTTAAGCTGTAATACAGCAGTGGTTGTTTTAGATATTTGTCTTAACTTATTCCTCTCCCCCCTCAATGGGGGAAAAATGAGATCAAACGTGCATATTGAAGTGGATTTAATGTTTTCTAGTATACTGGGGGCTGTGTATGTACTGGTGGTGAACTGTGCATCCACTACCACAACGAATTAGAGCACTTGCACTGTCCCAGCAAGAAACTCTCCGCCCATTAGCAGTCACTCATATTTCCCTCTAGCCCTTCCAGTCCTAGGCAGCCACTGATCTTTCTGTTTCTCTGTATTTGCCCATTTTGGACATTGTTCGTGTTTTTTATGACTGACTTCCTTCACAAGGATCATTATGTTGTAGACTGATTCAGTCATATTATTTTATTTCACCAATAATATTCCACTTAATAGATACAGAACATTTTATTGCATCAATTGTCAGTTTTGCCACTTGTTGGTTATTATGAGCAATGCTGGTAGAAACATTTTATGCAAGTGTTTGTATGGACGTAAGTTTTTATTCCAAAAAGTAGAACTGCTGGATCACAAGATAAGTCTGTTCAAACTTTTAGGAGCTGCCAGACTATTGTCCAAAGCATGTACCAAACTACATTCCCACCAGCAATGTTCGACGATTCCCCCTTAGCCACATTATTGACATCTGTTGTTTTATTTAAAAAATTGTTTGGAAAAATTATAGCCATACTAACAGATGTGAATTGGTTTTTCATTGTGGCTTTGATTTACCTAATAACTAATGATGAGCATGTATTCATGTGATTATTGACCATTTTAGTATATTTGAAGAACTTTCCATTTAGATTTTTTGCCCATTTTTCAATTGGATTGTTTACCTTTTTATGGTTTTTAAGTGTTAAGCGGTCTTTATGTATTCTGAAAATAAGTCACAAACCAAATGTATGACTTGTAAGCATTTTTCTCCCATACTGTGGGTTGTCTTTCATTTTCTTGACAGCATTATTTGAAACACAGACATTTTAAATTATGAAGTCCAATTTATTTGTTTCTCTTATGTGTTTAATGTTGTGCCTAAGAAAACTTCACCTGACCCAAATTCATGAAGATTTACATTGTCTTCTAAGTGTTTTATAGTTTTAGCTCTTACGATTTGTCCTATGATCCTTTTTGAATTACTTTCTGTACAGTGGGGTCCAACCTCATTCTTTTGTGTGCACCTATCCTGTTATTCTACCATGCCGTGGTTTAAATATGAAGCACCCCTCCCCAACAAGCCTCATGTATTGAGGACTTGATTTCTAATGCAGTAACATTTAGAGGTGGGACCTAGAGAGATAACTGGATAATGAGGGTGCTAACCTCATCAGTGGATTAAACCACTGATGAGTTTATAACTAAACAGTCTATTAGGAGGTGGGGCCCAGTTAGAAGTAGGTCACTGGGGGCATGGCTTTGAAGGTTGTATTTTAGCTCCACCTCCTACCACTTTCTCTGGCTATTTTACCCTCTCTACGTTCTGGTTGGCATTATGTGAGCCAAAATCTCTGAAACCATGAGTCAAAATAATCCTTTCCTCCTGCCACTTGGCTAGCATGAATATTGCATAAAGCAACAAGAAGTTAACACAGAAAATTGGTACCAGAGAAGGGAGGACATTGCTTGGATTATACCACCTTTAAGACAGTTTGAGGAAGTTCAGAAGATTTTGGTGTTTCCAGCTAGAGAAGCCCTGATGTAAGTAGAAATTAATAGACAATTGTGGGGTAAGGATAAAACACCAGAAGGCTGGTAGAAATACAGAGAGTAAAGGGCAGGCTCAGGAGGACTTCAGTGAGAACAAGGGCTCTACTGGGAATCAGACAAGGCCATTCATGTTATGTTCTGGCAAAGAACTTGTGTAGGTTTTGTCTGTGTTCTGAGGCTTCGTAAGAGGATGAATTTAAAGGAAATATTTAGCCCACTTCGATAGACATAGGGGTAGGAAAAAATTTATGAACAGAACCCAGACCACACAGGAAATAATACAAAGAATCAGTGCTTGGGACCTCATGCTACTAAAAGGCTTTTGCACAGCAAAATAAATCACTAATAGAGCAGGACAAAAATCCACAGACTGGGAAAAAATCTTAGTCAGCTGCCCCTCAGACAAAGGTCTAACATCTAGAATATATAAAGAACTCAAAAAAATCAAAGCCCCCAAATTTAGAGACCCAGTCCAAAAAATGGGCATCTGAAATGAATAAACACTTTTCAGATGAAGAAATAAGAATGGCAAATAAACATATGAAGAAATTTTCAACATCACTGGTCATTCGAGAGATGCAAATCAAAACAAAGCTAAGATTTCATCTCACTCCAGAAAGAATAGCTATTATCAAGAAATCAACCAACAACAAGTGCTGGCGGGGCTGCAGGGAAAAAGGAACTCTTCACTGTTGGTGAGAATGTAGACTAGTCAAACCACTATGGAAATCAGTATGGAGACTCCTAAAAAAACTAAATCTAGAGGTTCCATTTGATCCAGCTATTCCTCTGCTTGGTATCTTCCCAGAAGAATTGAAAACCTCATACCATAAAGACATATGTACATCTATGTTCACAGCAACACGATTTGTCTTAGCTAAGTCTTGGAAACAACTCAAATGCCCTAACAACTAAGGAATGGCTAAAGAAGATGTGGTTTTCCTACACAATGGAGTACTACTCTACTGTAAAAAAGGATAAACTAGAGTCATTTGTAGGTAAATGGATGCACCTTGAGAACATACTCAAGTGAAATAAATCAGACATGCATGAGTACACATCAAATTGTTTCTCTGATATAAGAAACCATAAGTATACATAGAGACAAAGAGGCATAATAGATATTAGTAAAGGAAAGATAATATTCAAAAGAGAGGAGAACTAGAAGAGGAAAAGAAGGAAGGGAAAAGGGAAAGAAAGGGAAAAGGGAAAAAATGGAAAAATGTAAATAAACCTGCTGTAAATAAGGAAAGGGGGGAATGGAAGGGAGGGGTGGAGAAGGGGTGGGGGACCAAGATGCATCATGAATAGTTACAAAATAACCATGATAAATGTGATCATTATGTATACAATGTATCAATGCATGTTCTTGGTAAAAAATTAAAAAAGAAAGGAAATGGGCTAGTTTATCTGGTGGAGAAAATTTCAAGGCAGGGCAGCATTCAAACTATGGCATGAATATTATAGGAAGCTAAGTTACATAGAAATCAACATACAGTCAGAGGGGGACTGGGCCTTCAAGGGAGTCAGCACAAAAAAATAAAGACATCAAAATTGTGGCTGGAGGTAGATCTGAAGAAGGCCAGGCCTCAAGGTAAAGATGCAAGAGCCAGGCCTGCAAGGCTCCCAAGGGATAAACAGTAGCTTGGAATCATACTGTAATTAGCACCACCTGGTCCGGGAGGTCTGCAAGGCTTCAGTCTCCCAAGGGGGTGACCAGAGCACCTGGACCAGCCCTTCACCAAAACGGTTTTGTTCTTTCCACGTACCCTTGCTAAGTGACTCATTTCCCTATTAGATTAATATTTGGTAAATGACTGTATCCTATAAGTTGATGGTAGTTTGACCCACATGATACCCGTGTTGTGACTTTGCTGGATAAATTATCCCTGACAAAGGGCCTCAGTGGCCACCCAGTCAGGGCCCCTTCCTGGAAGTCCAGGAGCTATTCTTCTCCCCTTATTTCCATTATAACTCTCCTAACTTCTTCCTTTGGTTCAGGACTTCATTCCTGGATGTTGTGGGACCCGAAATTAGGCAGCTTTGACATCTAACAGGTCGGGAGTTGTTTTTCTCCTATATCATGAGGACTGCTGGCTGCTTTTGTCCAGATTTACAGTAAAAACCAAAGTAAAAGACAAAACAGAAAGATTTTTAAAAGTTGCAACTAGCCAGAAAAGAAGTGAGTGTCCATTCAAGGAGCGTGCTGTTGTTAAAGAGATTGGCACCATTGAAAAGACAGGTACCTGGCACTGGGACGACAGAAAAGATGTCTTGAGTGCTTCTCAGGAATCAGTTGACCTACTCATTGCAGGCTCAAGGATCTGTAAGTGTAAACACCTCTGAAAGATTTCTGTGGCGTGGACAGTGCACTAGGTCACCTTGTTTGCAGACGGGTTCCTGAAAAGTCGTTTCCTTAGGATTCACTTCATCATGCCGAGGCACCCTGGCACTCAGATGCTGCTGTAGCTATTGCCATTGTGCAAGTGTGCCCAGCTACTGCTTGAGCTGATGACAGAGCTTGGCATCCTTTACATGATACTGGTTTTGCAGGTATGCAGAATGCGAGAGAAATAGGGAATGGAGGCTTCCACTGAGATGTCAGAGGAGCGCTGGGCAAGCCAGGCATTGTATGACAGAATCAGAATCCTTGCAGGCAGCCCCTGAAGGGAGGCATGAAGCTGTGAAAGTGAAGCTGAGACGGCAACAGAGACCACCGGAAGTGAGAGATGCTAGGATTGTGGAACATCTGCTGAGGAAAACTGCCAGCAGTGAGCAGAGTCAGCCAAAGAGAGAAGCTACACGGGCAGCAGTCAGCAATGCTGCAGGGGAGGCCGGCCAAGCCCTTCCATGCTCACATCGTGCCACCATGTGCCACCCAGTTACCAGCAATGCAGCTGTAGGATTTAGTGTTTTTCCTGCTGGGTTTCGATCTTGCTTTGGTCCAATTCCTTCGTGTTTTCTCTTTCCTCCCTTTTGGAGCAGGCCTATTCACCCTGTTTCTGTCCTACGATTGTATATTAAAGTATAAAACTTGCAGAATTTCACAGGCGCTTATATATAAGTCTCATAAGAGACTCTGGACTTGAGCTTTTGAGAAATCTAAGTGCTGGAACTTTGGCAACTTTTGGACATGGATGAAAACATTTTGCGTAATGAGGTGGACACAAACCCGCCAGCGTCCTGAGGTGAAACGTAATAGTCTGGGTCCACAGTGTCTCCCAAAAGGCTCATTTGTTCAAGGTGGGGCATTTGACTGGATCGCGAGAGTGCAAAATTTGATGAGCTTATTGTCGAATGGCTGTTAGGAGGTGGGTCTCAGCTGGCAGAAGTAGGTCTCTGAGGGAATAACCTGGAAGGCTATATCTTGTCCCCGGCTCTTTCCCTCGATGCTTGCGACTGGCGTGAGGTGAGCAATTTTCCTCTGACACGCCATTCTGCCATGGACAGTTCTGACTCTCCGCAAGCCCAGAACCTCTAGATTCGGCTCCTGTGGACAGAAATCTCTGAAAAAATTAAGCTGAAATAAACCTTTCCTGCGTTCAGTAGATTTTCCCAGGTCTTTTGTTACATTGATGTAAAGCTGAGACATGCCATTTGTTTAAGAAAACTTTGTAATCTTGGCCTCCTTGTGGAAATCAATTAATCACAAACAGGTTTACATCTGGATTCTCATTTCTGCTCCATCCATCTATGTGTCTTTATGCTGGGGCAACAATGTACAGACTACGATAGCTTAAAGTTTTAAAACTGAGCAGTGTGTATTCTCCTATTCTGCTCTTTGTTGTCAAAATGTCTTGGCTTTTCTTGATTCCCTTTCATTCCATATAAATTTAGGGTAAGCTTGTTAATTTCTACAAAAAGTTCATTTGGGACTAATAGAGAGTGGGCTGAAACTGCAAGTAAAATTGGAAATGTTTGCTTTCTTAATATTAAATCTTCTAATCCTTGAACACAGCATGTTTTCCCACTTATTTGGCTTTCTTTCTTTCTTTCAAACAATATCTTGCAGTTTTCAGGTTCCACTTTTATTAATTTTATATCTAAGTATTTTATTCTTTTTCATGTATTTGTTTCCTTAACTTTATTTTCAGAATGTTTACTGCTTGTATCAGTTCGGCTCCACTAGAGGAGCAGATTTAATACAATATATAAGGATTTGCTACATAGGTTTATAATGGTCACTTGCAGAATCAGAGGTAGAAAATGCAAAATGGCCCTTGCTGGTCAGTTGATGATCCAGTCGAATATTGTCAGCCTGGAGCTCACTGCAGGGCAGTAGGTGTGGGAAAGCTGAACAGTCTGCTCTGGAAGCCTGAAGGAACTGGAGAAGAACGTCCAAAGATGCAGGTGAAGACCAGAACCTGACAAAGATGCAAAAGGGAAGTCTTTCTTTTCCTTCCCCTTTTTATTCTGTCCAGGATACAAGCCTATTGGTTGGTGCCACCCACATCCAGGATGTATCTTTCCACCTCAGTTTGTGTTTATATGGCAGTCATTCAAGACATACACAAAACTGTGCTTCATTAATACTCTGGCATTTTCTAATTCATTCAAGTTGACATCACAATTAATTAACTATCACACTGCTAGTTGGAAAAATCCAATTTATGTTTTATCATTTATATTCTGCAATCTTGCTGAACTTGTTTCTTAGTTCTGATTCTTTTTTACTGGTTCCTTAGTAATATCTACATATGAGATCATGTTATCTGTGAATAGAGATAGCTTTACTTCTTCATTTTTAATCTAAATGACTTTTCTATCTTTTCATGCCTTAGTAACAATGCTTAACAAAATTGGCAAGAAAGTCTTACTCCTGTTCTTAAGTGGAAAGCATTCAGTCTTTTACCAGTAAGTGTGATGTTAGTTGTGAGTTTTTCATAGATGTCCTTTATTAGACTCAGAAAATTTTAGCATATATAATTTTTGTAGATAAATTATTTAAAAATTAAACACATAAATGAATATTTAATTAATCAAATAAGATTCCATGGCTACATTCTCAATGCAGATCTGTTTCCAATGTTATTTAAAAAAAAAAAAAGGAATCAGTTGAACTTAGATTCTTTTGAGAAAGTACATAGAAAACTTTAAATCTTCCATTTTACCCAGTATTGTATGATTCCTTCTAATCGAAGCTATTGCCTTTTTCATTTGTCAGTTATTCACCAGTTTCTTTCACCAGATTATCATTCTGCTGGAAGTAATTTTTAATGATATAATTCCTGTAATGATAGTTCTAACGCTAATGCCTAGAGATTTTTTTTAACATTGTTCATTATCAAAGCCTGATAAGCTCTAGGTGAAGATTCAGGGCAGTTTCTTTAGAAAGTAAAATAGCAACCATTAATGAGACTTAGCCATTTTAGGAAATGATGAGAAATTGATCAAACGGATACTCCAAGGAGACTATCTTCTAGTCGCCATTAAGAATGAGGATTCAATTAATAGAAAAAGTACACCTACGGGTAACGCTAAAACATCATACAGTTCATCTTGAATGAAACATCTTGTTAACAATATCTTCATTTTTACAAAGATAAGAAGCTTAGATAACTGGTGCATCAATAGAGTTGCTTGAAGTCAACTGGATAATCCATATATGTACACACACACACACACACACACACACACACACACATTCTTCTTTATTTAATTGTAGTTCATAACCCCTTCCATATTTTCACTCATTTAACTAGCCTACTAGTCAACAAAGAGAAGCCATTTTTTTTTACATCAAGCCTATTTGAAATAAGACATAAATATTTTGCAAAATTGATTGGGATGAGTCAAAAAAAGGCCCCAAATGATACATTTAGCAATCAGAGTTTGAAAAGATAGCTGTCTCCTTTCATAAACTTTTTTTCTTATTAACACTAAATACGGAGCTTTGTGAGAATAATTTATGAAATCATAAAACAATGTTTTCTCCTTCTATGTATTGTTGATTAAGAGAGGAAAAACATCACATACTTTTTAGAGAACTGCAATGGAAGTTCGAGCCAACAAAACAGGAATTAAGGTCCTTGGGCTGAAGAGGTGTGAGGGCCCATGACTGTGATCCTAGCCCTCGGGAGGCTGAGGCAGGGGGATCATCCTAAATTTGAGGTTAGGATGGGCTACATTGAGAGCTCAAGACCAGCCTGCACTACATAAGAGACCCTCGCTCAAAAAAAAAAAAAAAGAAAATCCCTTTGGCTGGGTATTTTGGCAGACAACAAATTTCACCTTCTTAATGTTCACTTAGCCAAGAAGAGGAATATCACCTAGTCAGATGGCTTATTTTCAAGGAAGAGTCATGCAACTTTCCAATTATAAGATGATACAGAGAAAGAAAATACTTTTAAAAATTGGAATTAGTCTCTCTGATTTATAACAAAAGCTCCTTTTTAGTACCTGTCTAGAAAATCCCCAGCCAACATCATAATTAGCTAGGCAAAAGTAACTAGAAGAAGATTTTTTAGCATAACCAAGAGATTTGAGAAGACAGCCATCTTAATTTGCATTTGATGCAAGGACTCAGTTGTGACTCAAGTGTTACATATGTGGGCCCATTCAGCAAATCACAAAAGCCTGCCTTCAAGGTGGATTAGAATACTCCTTTTATAAGAGATTTAAGAACAGGGTTCCTAATTAAGTGATCCTTGGATAGAATTCAGAGAGTGTATGAAACTGGATAATAAAGGCATTATATTATCATTTCACTAATTATAACTAAAATTAAGTATTTTTTTAAATTATGAATTAAGGATAATGTCCACGAAAGTATTAACAAAAACTGTGATCATGATCTTTTACATTAAATATTAATGAAAAAGTACACGTAATACACACCACAAATTTAGTTTTTAAACTAAATATTCTGTTACCTAGCATGATATAATTTTGTAATAACATGTGTTAGCCTCTACTGGTTTATAAATATGCATCTGAGAGGTGGTCTGTTGGCATCGCCAGACAGCTGAGGGGCTGCTGGAACACACTGGAGAATTAACACGGGGCTGGAGGAGGCTGTTTATGTGAGCTACCTCCTGGGCAAAAGAAATCTGCTTCACAATCTGCATGAGGTCATGTGGCCTTCATCTGCCTGGTCTGTTTCCTTTTTGTATCTCTCTTTTGCTACTTCCAGGTGAGGCAATTAAATTAACTGACGATCAGATTTGGGATCTTGGGTCTGTCTTTGTTAGAAAAGTTGCTCTCCAAATTACAAAAACTACAAAATTTATTTTGCTTTTTTTTAATGATAACCACTGTTTAAGTTATTTTTAACTGGTAGATGTTTGTGATACCTAACAATTATATTCATTTAGGGAAATTGGTACATATATATACACATACCATATTTTGACCATTTTTGATACTCTTTCTTGACCCCCCTGTCTCTTCCCCCACCCCCTGCACCTGCTCGCCTTCACCTTCATGGAAAAGTCTGTCTCTCTGTTTTCTGCTATAGCTCCTTTTTTTCACTCTTTAATTCATGTATACTTTGGGTTTCTCATATAAGAGAAACTCTGCAATAATTTACTCTCATTTGGATGAAAGAAAAATGAGTAACTCACATGACCAGTTGAGAGGTCATGCGGCTGCAGAAGGGAGATGGGGAAGCTCTGGCTCCAGTCCTGGACTCTGCTCTTTCCTGTTCGTGCTGCAATCTCAGGCTGACAGAAAGAGGACTCCACCGACACTCGGCCACCACGTATAGATACTTCAGTATCCAGGGGAAGAGAAAAGGATCATCTCTCCTTGTATTTGCTACTTAGAAGCAAGAGGATGCTTCATGGGACACTTTCCTCATTAGAGTTCCCTCAAGTGTCTTTTCTGTCTCATTGGCCAAAACTAGACCATACTCCTATTTCTAAACCCGCCACTGACAGGGGGATGATGATCATCATCAGTGGCCTGACTAATCCTCTGAGAGTAGAAAGCATTCTGTAGGCCCAATTTCAAAAACCCAGTAGGTGGCCATCTGTTAGGATTTAAATATGAAATGTACCCAAAAGGTTATGTGCTAAAGACTTGGGTATCTGTGGATGAGCTTTTGGGAAGTGACTGGATTATGTGGGCTCTAACCTGGTCAGTGGATTAATGCACTGATGGATTCAGAATGTGATGGCATTACTGGGAGGCGATGGGAACCAGAGACGAGGCCTAGTGAAAGGGCGTGGGTCATAGAGAGTGGCTTTGGGTATTATATCTGGTCCCGGGATGCACCCTCTCTTTGGGCTCTTTTCCTCTTTGCTACAACCCCAGCTTAGAAGTATGTAAATCTAACAAACAAATCTGAGAAGTACTATCTAAATCATTTGGAATTTTAAATTTTAGAATGAAGGATGGGATTTTTATAAAGTCTTGGCACACTATTGACTCAAAATCTCTTTGCTCAGAAAGCAAAATTTGAACATGAATGAGAAATATTGTCTAATGTACCTAGTTCCTTCAAGTTTTAAGGAGAGATAGGTGAAGAAAAGTGAGAGATATGTCCTTAGGAGTAAATTAGAGAGAAAAATGTTAAATATCCTTAGGAGTACAATAGGTAAAGGAAAAACATTTTGAGAAGTTGTCCTATAGAAGATTCGGTGAAGGAAAACTAAAATGTTTCAAGGACTCTTTTAGGCCTTGGGATATGGCTATGTAGGCAGCTGAGGTGAAGTACCCTAAAGCACCAATGGTGGGGTAGGGATTGAACTGTGGGGAAGGGGGTCTCACTGCCTCTTCTCTGGACCTTTTCAGTAAATGATGAGTTCAAGCTGTTAGGCCTACCTTCAACCTTGTCACTTGGTAGTTACAGAACTCAACATAATGCTTCTGCTGAAATACTGATTCTGAAATGGGAAATTTCACATGTCTAAGCAAGCCAATGTTTCATTTATGTTTTTTCGCAGCTAGCTAACTAGGAAAGTAAAGGGAAAAGGAACTTACATTCTGGAAACACAAGGTGGTAGTTTTTGCTCTGTGTCTGGCTATAGTACTCTTTCCTTTTCTTCATATTCCAATAAACCCTATTTTCTTATCTGCCATTGTTCCTGAGAAAAATCTCATTTCCTGCCATGCTAAATTGAGTGATACTTTTCAGGAACCTCCAAACCGTCTCCATGTTCCTATAGCAGAAGCTCATATGACCTTGTTCTGAATTTATCTAGGGTTTGTGTGTCTCTCTCATTCCAGAGTGTGAACTCTTCCAAGGCAAGGCTCATGTTATCCCTCTATGTATCAAGCTCCTAACCAAGTTCCCAGCACGTATTAGTTGTCTAAATAATGGCTGATGTAATCAAACAGGAGCTGCTGGAATAATAAATTGGCTTAAAATGAATCCCCAGGAAGGTTATTATAACCCCTCCAGCTGTACTCCTGCCCTCTACAGGGAACATCCATTGAGAAGTTTTCATGGCATAGTTTAGTAGTCTGCCATGGACAGTTGTATGGAGTTTTCCATAAGATCCCAGGAAAATGAAAAGAAACATCTCTACTGTTTCAACTCTAAATGCATCATCAAATCTGTCAGGCTATTAGTATGCTGCTAGCATGATGATTAGGCTTCAGTATTAAATATCATTATGATTTTTATTCATTGTAAGGTCACTGGTATCAATCTCTCAATAATTCAAGTCAAATTTAATATATATCAAAGATGATGATTAATGGTAAGGAGACACTATCAACTGATAAAGGCCTCAAATGTGAGTTTGAGAGAAACCGAGACTAAGAAAATTCAATGAAGAGAAAAGTATTTGAAATATATTTTTAGTCTAATGGAAAAAAAAGAAGTGAACTAAAATTATACCACCTATTATGATATTTCAAATTCAAATGTCTGAGTTCCTTTTGAAAGGCGGGAACTAAAAAAGCATCCATCGGCTGAAGGAACAGAAATGCACAACCCTCCAGTCGTTCCATGTCATTTAGTCTCCTCCAGTCATGTCCGATTAGAAGAGAGAACACAGAGCTACCAGGAAATATGGTGACTTTAGGAAGGTGAGGGAAAAGGACTCTGACGTAGGTAGTCAGGATCTCTTTCAGGCAATATTGGCTATTTTCTGAAAGATATACACAGCGTGCAGGGAAATCACGGACACTGCACCAAGAAGGAAAAGACCGAACCGAGGCAGAGCCCAGAGATGTGAAGTTTGTTAGCATGTGGCATTGCATGCTTACTTTGTTTTGCACATTCTTTTCTAAGAGCCAACGAGCAAAAGCCGCCCAGGGTTCCTTAATACCTGACCAGAAACTCAAACCCGTCCTATTCTACCGTGGCCATTTTTAATTCATGTACCTGAGAAAAATCTACCTGAAAATATGGCACTCTTCTGCCCGGCAAAAAGAAAGAATTGTGCAGGTAGTCTCACCTAGTAGCTTAATCTTTTATCTATCTCAAGAGTCATACTTACTTCAAGACGTAGCTCACAATATGATATTAACCCAATGACATAATTAGTGGTAAAAGAGTCTTGAAAGCCAGAGGAAGTGCTGTGTTTGAGCAGTTAGGGATCTTTCACATCAGGGAACACGTTAGGGTACATTCATCCAGGGGATTGCTTAGTTGCTTAGTCTTCTCCTGGATAAATATGCAAGCTTGTAAATTTTATTGTAATGCTATTGTCCATTAAAGGTTTTTTAATGATACGTAATTTATTGATATAGTAAGGCACACTGAAGATTAAGAGATTGATGAATGTACATATTTTGGATTGCATGCTCTTATATACTCTTTTTTTTTAGACAACAATTTGGATGTGCCTTTTCAATCAAATTTTGCCATCTTAAGTCTAGCCTTATTATCTCAGTCTGCAGATTTTCCTGTGATTCAACTCTTTTATTGGCCCTGGGCCTGGCTGTTCCTAGTCCATTTTGTTAATGTTTATGGTGCTTGGCATTTGGTTATAAAGGCCATTTTCTTTTCTGCATAGAAAGAACACATGGCTGACTGAGTTGAGATTTTGCCTTTCTCCACGAGTTTTCAGTCTAGAAATACTGATCTCTACAGATACTCTACACCAACTTAGAGGCTGAGCAGTGCTGAAAGGGTTACGCTTTTTAGACGCCTTGTCTGTGAGTGTCTGGTGCATTTCCCTCTTCACGATGATATTTTTTTCAACTCACTTCAATCCATCAGTTTGAAATGATAATCTTCCTTCCCTAGTAAAGAATTTCCCTTATGTCTCAGTCCACCCAGGGAATAAAGCTAAAAGCACTTAAATCAGAACTTCAATGTAATAAAAAAACACATTCAAAACTTTTTTGAAAAATCTCAATTCCGATCGCAAAAACACAGCGCGGAGATGAGTGGAACCCAATCCGTAAAGGAGATGAATGGAGTCCAATTTCTAAAGGCGAAAATAAGCTCAAACTCAGTTTCTCTCTCTTGGTTCTCACAGCGCCCTTCTGACGCCAGATGTGCGTGAACTTTCCTTCCTTCACTCGCCAAAGAAGCAACACCGTGACACTGGATACTAGTGAACCTCCTAGAACCGAGTTCAGTGATGGCCGTGCTGTCTGCCTGGAGGTGGGTACCGTCTGACACATTGAGAGCCTAGTTCCACAACGCTCTCTTCCCCCACTTCACGTCCCAGTCACTCACAACTGTGTGACTCTCGAACTTCTGACCAATGGGGCTACAAATTGTGGTTCCCACAACCCTCTTCACAGATTCCACAATTTGCTACAACTGCTCCCAGAACTCAGGAAAACACTTGTATTTCCTCATTTATTGTAGAAGATATTACAAAGGATAGAGATGTAAAGAGGCACAGTGTGAGGTACGGGGAAGAAGTCAGACGCTTCCGTGTTACCTCCAGGGCACCACACTCCAGGAACCCCGATGTGTGCAGCTGGCCATAAACACTCTGCAACCCTGTCCTTTGGGTTTTCATAGACACTTTATCATGTAGGCATGATCGACCAAACCAGCGGCCACAGGAAATCAACTTTCAGACTCTCAAAGGTTGAGAAACAGGGCTTGAAATTTGAAGCCCTCTGAGTACCTTGGCTGTTCGCAGAAACACATCCTGACAGAGCAGCAGGAAAGATCGCTTACAACTCAAAACAGAGCACATTAGGATACTGAAATAGTTCTCAGTGTTAAGTCCTTAGTGGCCGGTGTTTTCTAAAACATTTTCTATAAACTATGTTGCCAGCTATTTAAACTATTTTTCTTCCTTTTAGCCTGTTTCAGTTGATGAAAAAGATAGGGTAATTCTAAGAGAATCGTCAGGGTCATAGACTAACAGAACAGCCACAAAACAAGGAAATGGCCTGCTTTATCTTAGATCTAAGTGGACAGCAGGAATTAGACTTATGGAGAGAAGAAAAAAACACTTTAGTTTGTAAGTCTCTTAGTGACAACGAATAGAGTAATATTATGTTGTCAGGAGCGAAGAAATCACGTTGACACTATGATTTTTCTCTTTATTTAAAGAAATCTTGAGAGATCTTGAGAGACATCTCTTATATGCTACTATCTTCTTAGCAACTGGAGGAATTCAACCCGGGTTCCTTCCTATGTCTAGCTACAAACAATTACGTAAGCGTATCAACTATAGATATTACCCAAACTGGCATATCTGGTCCACAGACTTGAGAAACAATCACAACACAGTTATTGTTTCAAATCTTCAGGCGTTTTATCCTCTTTTGATTCCATATGAATTTAAATCCTTTCCTCCCAAGAAATCCACCCATTCTAAAGCAATAGTTCTAACTACTAAGAGCACTTTGTGTTTCTTGCTTAGTGATGGTTGGATAAAGATGAGAAATGAAAGGGTGAGAGGACAGCAGATTTATGGCTTTATGGCTTTCAAATTCTGGAAACAATCTCCTATTTCTTTCCTGGAGCAAGGCCCCAGGCCTGAGATAACTAACTGTGCTCTGGAGTTCATTTGAATTAAGAGTAAACAAAATTATTCTTTAATCTCTGCAGTGAACTGAACCATTTCAAACCCAAATTGACTGCAACTATTAAAAGGAGTCAAATGAAACACGAGAATCAGAGAAGCAAGGACTTATGGTCATCTAATATGGGTCCCTGAGGATAGAGCCTACTATAGATGCCTGAGAAGATTCTAGGAGGTAGAAAAATTTGTTCTGAAAAACTCCTGCCAAATTATTGGTATCTTAGAAAAAACAAATTGTACTGCAGCTCAATACACCCTTTAATATTGTACTTAATAGGTTAAAGGAGGGAAGGTGGGAAAAACGGATCTTGATGGAGACTGCTCCGAGCACCTTTGCAATGTGAGTATTATATTTCGAAGGGCCTCCTCTGTCCTAATCATCTCAGTCATTGCCATATCTTAGGCTGATACATGTTATGAATCTGTTCAGCATCACTTTTCATCTTTTCAACTGTGTGCTATGTGTTTCTGTCTAGACAGACCTATTTTAGAATCTCTCATCCTGTCATTTTCTAGGTGGTATTCTAATCAACTGCTTAATTTTTCTTTGTTTTTAAAAGAGAATCACAAATAAGTACCTCTAAGTTTGTGGAGAGTGTTAATGTGGAGAATAACTGTAGTCACTCAAGAAATCTTTATTCTTCCTCATCTTACCCTTTAACCTTCACATAGCCACAGACCATCCGGTTCCATCTTCATATTTCCACCATAATTTAAAAATGTTTCTGAAATGTAACTTTGAAAACTGAGCACTCTGTCATTTCTCAGTGAAGTTAGTTCTAGGACAGGAAAAAAGATGCAAAGAAACCCAGAAAAATAAGATAAAACTGTTGGGACAACAAAAATAAAAGCAAGGCTGTATTTTTCTGGATCCAAAACAACCAGGCAGTTGGATTAATGTAGCCAAGCATTAAATCAAGTTAATAAAAATAACCATTAACTAAGGAATTTGTTGAATGATTGGTTGAGGGGGTGCCATAAAATAATTCCAAGTACAGGCCATTTGAAAATATCTTTATCTTTCTTTCTTCTCTTTTCTATCCTAGTTGTTCTATATTAATTGGGGGGAGGGACTTAATACAAGCTCATTTTAAGACATACAAGCAAAACAAAAATATATAAAGTGAAAAATGTATCTCCTCCATCTTACTCCAGCACATTCCTTAAAGAAAGTTATGATAATATTTTGGTGCATATCCTAAAGGACCTGGCACACATTGTTCTTCAATCTACTTTCCCATTTAGCAACATATTTTGGTCATCTTTCCAAATCAGTGTGTGAAAAAAAAACCTCCTCATTTATTTTAACTGCAATAGGCATGACATTTTTAAACGTGCTCTGACGTATTATTCAAGTTCCTGATCAGTAGACATTTTGCTGATGAATTTCTACTGAAGTGTTCTGTGGGTTTTTGTGTCAGGAAGTGTTGGAATATCTCTGAGAAGGATATGTCTTTGGGTCCTTGGGAATTAGGCAGCCTCAGCAACCCTACAGCCACTTTTCTAAGTGTTTAAATGGTTAATGAGAAAAAAGAATCATCAGGCAACATAATTTTAGCCAAGGTGCATTTTTGTGGGCTAGCCAGCATTTCTGTGTGCTTGATAATTTCTGGAAACACCTCAGAATTCTGTTAGATTTAGTATGTTATCTTTAGCTCTCACAATATTGCAGTTTGTGATCTGGCTTCTGTCCAGCCTCTGTTCCTACTCCCTCCTCACACACTGTGCAGGCTTCAGTCATTCAAAGTGCTGGCCGAGACACGGAGCCTGTGCTCTACCCCTTCTCACCTCTAAATGTGCCATGCTTAGTACCGCAAACTTCGCCTGCTCCTAGTTTCCAGGGAAATGCAGTCATCCCTTGGTATCTGTGAGAAATTGGTTCCAGGACCCCTTCAGATCCCCAAGTCTTCCATCGTCAAGTCCCCTCTACAGAATGCTGTAATATTTGCATATAACCTATGTATATCCTCCTCTACACTTTAAATCATCTCCAGGTTACTTAAGATACCTAAAGCAAAGTAAATGCTACCCAATAGTTATTATACTGTATTGTTCAGGGAATAATTATAAGGAAAAAAACAAAACTCTGTACATGTTTATGTTTAGTACAGATGCAATTTTTAAAAATTAGTTTTGATTCATCATTGGTAACTCTACTATGCAGAACCCTCCAACATAGAGGGTTATTTGAGTATCACTTCTGTAAATCTTTTTAACTCCCTCCTCTCATCCAATCCCACACACTCAGCTATTTTCTCCTTCCTACTTCCATTGCACCATGTCCATTTCCAAGGTAGAATACTTTTGCATCCTATTGCAACATGTATTAAATACCTGGCTTCTGTAGAGAACAAGACTCTTGAGGGGCGGGATGGCAACAGAATGTTTAGGGCAGTGGCCAGTTCAGAAAAGACACTGCCTAGAAGCTACATGAATGTAAACCCACCTGACACAAAAGGCAGTTTTTGGAGATCCTCTTTCTATCTGACATAGGCTCTGGATGAGAGAAACTGACAGGAAACCACGATGGTCTGGAAGTACTTGTGGACACTTTTAGATGATAGTTATTTCCCAAGTTGCTTCTTCTGCCTAATCTGCCATCACATTGAGCATGATGTCATCCATCCTCTAGTACACACATTTCCCACCGCTAAGTAATGATCAACAATTTACCGTTGCTTCCAGTACAACGGCAAGTTCCATATGGCTTCTCAAACATTTACTTTCACATTCTTTGAAAATTTAGAATGGCATTGTTCATTATATTTCTGATGTCAGCTCGGCTGGAGCCCATCCAAGGATGTGTACTTAAACTGTCAGGAAGTGAAAGGCTGATGCTGGGCCTGACTCATTACTGTGCAATAGATGTGAGAAAGCATTTCGGGGGAAAATCAGCTTTAATCAGTGTCATATGATTTTTCCCAGCACTGATAACGATGCCTCAATTCAGAAATGACAGCTGCCGGACACCAGCCATCATGTCATTTATACTTCCTCATAGCACCAGGCTCAAAACTCTAGTCACTGGTTTAATTTGCTTCTGGATTTGGGGGATTGATAGCAATAACAACAAAGACATAAAATACTATGCTTTCTGAAGAAACATATGTGAAACCAGAGTGATTATCGTGACCATCAGTGAACACTGGCCTTTGCATTCACAGCAAAGGTTCCTTGCTTATCTGCTGCTTATATGCAAAAGGCATGATTTTTCCATTTCTGGAGGTATTCCCAAGGAAAACAACTTGTGTGCTTTCTAATAGCTTAAGTTTTGCACAGACCCTGACACGTCAATCAATATTATCACTCCCCTTTGCAATTAAAAACCTGAGATGCACTAACGTGAAAAATTCAGTGGTGTCTCCCGTGAAACAGCTGAGTGGTTTGAAATCAAGATGTTCTGACTCTCTAGTTTTCCAGAGAAGTATTCATAACAGAAAAACCCCAGATCAAATCACTCAAGAATCCAAACTGCAAATAATCCAAGAAGAAAACTCTAGAAAGACCAAAGAGCAAAGTAAAAATGCTAAAAGAAGACAGCTGTTTCCAAGGTGTTCCATTTTCCTGTTATTGATGCTAAATTTCTGACTTCATGAAAGGGAAGGAGTCCAGGGAAATGGAAGACACCTCTAACTCTGCACAAGAGCTTCACACAGAAACACCTTGACAAGATATGAAGAAGTATGTATTTTTCCACTCTGTCACTAACATGAAAATATTGCCTGTTCAATTCCTAACATATTAGTGGCATTAGTAGGTTCCAGAAGGAAGGCATCAGATACCTGTTTTAACTTAGCTTTGAATACATAATCAAACATTTCTTCAACATTTCTTCAAATAGTGTTCTTAAACATGAATAAAGTTTCTTTTCAAGGGAGAAACCCTCTGAAAGTGTCACTGGATACAGAAAGAACTGCAGGGATTATGATGATAAGCTATCATATTGTTGTCCCTGGGATGTTTAGTATGAAACCCTTTTTCCGCCTTTCCCTGATCTATGTATTCTTTCTCTTGCTCTCTCTTTCTCTCTCTCTGCCTCTCTCTCTCCCCTATGTCTTAATAAGTTTGAGAAGTGGAAAATGTGACCAAGACTGTCACAAATTTACTAGGGATTTTAAAAACAGGATCATGAAATACCCAAAGATCTTCAGCTGTATAGATTCTAGGCTCTCTCTAACCAGTAAAATCTCTTTGCTCTTTATCGTCATGTTTGAAATGCAATAAATAATTCCTGAGCACTCTGACAAAAAATTAATTCTCACTCAGAAATATCATTATATCATAGGAAACCCACTCATCAACCCACAAAGATATGGCACACTTTTTTTTTCTTTTTTTAAATAAAATACGATTTGGTGTTACTTCCCTTCTGCAATACATCTGGGAAAGTGGATATCCTTGTTGTCTTTAGACCAGATCAGTGATAACGTAGTTAATGTATAAATACCTTGTTAAATTATTTTATCAAACATTTTACTTACATTATTGGAAGAAAATCTACTCTAGATATCTCTAAACCATATTAGAATATTTAAATCCCTGTTTGTGGCATGAACGAATGTCTCCTAGATAATTAGATTTTTAGTAAGTCATTTCCATGCGCTGGATAAGTATTAACCAATATTTTAATTTTATTTTATTTTTTAACAAATTATTTTAAAGTAATACTTTTTAGTGTATACTAGTGAAACTTGATCAATTAATGGTAATATGTTAATACAGTATTACCTTGGTTGACAAACTTAACTTGTTCTACGATTTTAGAAAAGGTGACCACATTTCTGTTTGTGTGGGAAAGATGGCTATGGTTGTGTTTGTCACCCCATGCAGAGTTTGCAAACAAAAGCAAAATTTTGCCAGACACTTCTATCTGCCAACCAAATTGTTTGCAAACAAAAGCATTTCTGAACTGAGGTACCTTTCTAATTATAAGAAATAGTTTCTTTTGTGTCAAAGAAATAATTGGCAGCTGCGGGGTAAATGTTTGATATATTTCTCAGCTGAAGATTTTCACCTATTTAAAGAATTTGATCTGGTTGCGACATAGTGTGTTTAAAAACCTGACCAGCTACAGATCCCTGTGTAGCTCTTCACACCACCATCAAGGCTTGTGGCTGACATGAAACACCTAATATTGGGTTTCTCATTTAGAGAACAAGGAAAGCACTACACCACGAGGGAGTACGGCACGGCCACATGGCTGATTTTATCCAAAAGGGTACGAGCAGAGGTGAAGTGTTTCATCTCCTGAGTGTTCTTTCTCCATGTTTTCTTTCTGCTCCCACCAGTTTGATGAATATGAGAATAAAGAACTGGGAAGCCACATGATAACACTGAATAAAAACGGAAATAGATGGGACCTTGGTCCCTGGATCATGTGGTAAAGCACTAGTGTCATTGACCCAACAATGGTGTTTTTTGGGGGAAGGCTGGTGCTGGGGATGGAACTCAGGGCCTGGCGCTTGCTAGGAAAACACTCTTTCCCTGGAGCTAAATCTCCAGCCCTGAGCCAGCACTGTTGTCAAACCATCATGTGAGTGATAACTTGTGTTATGTTAAGCCACTGAAATTTTGTCTTGTATTGTTTTTATCACAGTTGGTATCACTCTAAGTAATATAGGTCAAAGCTCCATAAAGTCTTTACTTTTCCCACTAACCAGAGGCAGACAATCTGACAGTATGTTGATTTCCGGAGTTAGTGGTCTCTTGAAGACAAGCTCCAGCTGGTGGCAATTCTTTCCCTCACTAGAAAAGTGACAACTCAGTATATGCAAGCTCAAGATTGCCTGGAAAACTGTCCCGTCTTTAATTTTACCAGCTACAAAAATATCAGGAGAACAAACATATATCACTTGTGTGTGTGTGTGTGTGTGTGTGTGTGTGTGTGTGTGTGTGTATGTTATTCTGAAGTATTCTACATGAATTTAGAAGGTTTGGGACCTAGGAATGGTAAGTTTTGGAAATACGCATTATAAAGTACTCGAATGTAAATTTACCCTGTACACATCATTTCTCTCTCTCTTTCTTTCCCCCTCCCTTTCCCATACCATGACATGCATGACACGCAAGAACTGTGAGAATAGCACAGGCATATAGTAAATATTTCAACAATAACTTACTTATTGCTCAGGGTTCTCCACAGAAGCAAAACCATTAAAATATGCAGAGAGAGGTATATAAGGAAATTTATTATGGGAATCGACTCACTTGATTATGGAGGTGGAAATACTCCACAGTCCGCAAACTGGAGGAACAGGGAAACCAGGCATAATTCAGTCTGAGAATGTAGCCCTGAGAACCACAGCAGCCAATGATGTAATCGTCAGGTTGAGGCCCAAGTCCTGAGAACTGAAGGTGCAGGGTGGGGGGTGAGAGTTAGAAGGCTAGATAATCAGGAATTCCAATGTCGTGGACAAGGTAAAATGGACATTCCAACTTCACAAGACAGAGTGAATTCATCTTTATTCTGGCTTTCTGTTCTATTGAGGCCATCAGCAGACTGGATGATACAGGCCACACTAGTGAAGGCAGTCTTCCATGTTTATTTAACGTTGATCTCTTCTGTAAAACTGGTCACAGACCTGCCTACAAATAATGTTTTAACAGCTACCTGCATGTCTAGAGTCCACAGCTAAAACTTGTATCATGCTTTCCAAACTTGTGCTAGAGACAAAAATGAAAGAGCTAGATAATAGGGCAGATGAGAGAACATGTCAGTTATTCTCATACTTCCAAGCTATTTCCTGGGTCAATTGTTTGGCCTGAAATTCTCTTGTTCTTTCTTTTTCATGTAGCTAATCTTACACATCTTTCAAAATTCATACCCATTGTCACCTCCTCCAGGGAGCTGTCCTCTCACCCAGAGTTGATTTAGATGATTTTCTTTACACTTTCTTAGCACCTGAGCACTTCTATATCCTTGTATTCCGGGTAGCTTCAATAATCTGGTGTTATGTATCCTTCTAGTCTAGTAGCCTACAACTTTTCTTGTGGCAGATAATTTATGTTATTAAATTCTGTATCTTCAGATCCTAGAACTTTTAATATTTTATCGCTATCCTATCTCATTCTGAAAATAATTTTGTTGAGTGATACTCTGAATTGGCAAAAGACCAAATCAGTACATTTAAAAAAATCAGTAATCACAAAAGACAAGCTCAACTGTATAACCCAAATGCAATAAAAGTGATATGAAGGCAAAACTCCAGTTAAAAAATATAAACAAAACACAAACAATAAAAACAAATCCCCAATACCCTGTATTATAAATTAAGAACATATGATTCAGGGCTCCACAAAAATTAATTACCAAAAAAGATCTGAAGTTTCAGAAGACCACAAGCTCAGACGAATCAAAGAAAATGTACGAGTGTAAGTAGAAGGTCCCAGTCCACACAGAAATACTGCCATATGCTCTTTGTGGTGAGGGCACAATGACATTTTCTTTACAACGACAGATGCTGTTACTCAAGAGAAAGCAGAGCAGAGTCAAACAAACAATGACCAGTATAGTGAGCAAGACAGATTTAAAAGGAGCTTTCAAATATCTGAGAGACCTCACCCAGGAAAAGGAGTTGAAATACTCTGTTGGCTGCTAGAGGATCCTGAGACAAATACATAAAAATTGCAAAAGATAGGTAGTGCAATTTTGAAGAGACATGTTCTAATAATTAAGGCTTGTCAACCAGGCCTGGCAGCACCCTGGGAAGCTGAGGCAGGAGGTTCACCAGTTCAAGCCCAGCCTAGGCAAGATAATGGGATGGAAGAAAGACAGTAAAATAAAGAGAGAAAAAAAGGGAAAGAAAGAAAGAAAGAAAGAAAGAAAGAAAGAAAGAAAGAAAGAAAGAAAGAAAGAAAGAAAGAAAGAAAGAAAGAAAGAAAGAAAGACGTTTCAAAAATACCACCGACTGCACTCTATAGTCAGATTTGTGACAGGAGGGATCCTGCATTAAAAAGAAGGTAAATGGTATCAACTGAATGGGCATCAGCCTCCCTTGTGAACACCAAATCCCCAGTGTGATTATGTTAAGAGACGGGGCTTTTTGGAAGTGATTAGTAAGGAACATGAGACCCTCAAAAACAGAATTTATATTTCAAATTAAAAAGACCCCTGACAGCTCCCGGACCCTTCCCTCCTCACCACGAGGCCGCAGTGAAGGTGGCCAGCCAGCTGTGGTCAGAAAAGAAGCCCTCGGCAGACGCTGAGTCTCTTAGGAGAGTCGTCCTGGACTTGCCAGCCTTCAGAGCTGTTGGGGATTAATTTCTGTAGTTTACAAGCTACCTGGTCAACAGTATCTCTCTATAGCAACCTGAGTGGACTGAGATAGCAAACCAGAGAAATTTTTTGCCTTTTACAACCTGAATACTCTAGATTGGATACAGTGATTCAACACAATCCTATCTTATTTCTGTATGGAGGAAAACTTTTTTCCTCTTGTTCTGCATTTACTTTTTATTCTCTTCTTTTCCACTTTTGCTTCCTTCTTCTCATTTCCATTTTTACTTTTTTCTTACTTCTAATACTTACCTAGCAACCACTGTGGGCAGGCAAGATAGGAAGCACTGTGAGTTTAACAATGAACAATTTAGACAAGATTGCTGCCATATGAGAATGCATCATTGCTGAGAGATGGACAAATAAACAAGCCATTACAATACAGATTGCAAAGGGCTATGGTAGGGCATTGGGAGAGCTCTCTGGGGGCATGTAAGAGAGGTTATGCATCCAGACATGGAGTGTTTAAGAGTAGTAACAGCACTTTTATTGGCTTCCTGAAGTAAGCTCAGCATTGAAGGTGTTTGCTAACACTGAAATAATAGGCCCACTATAACTGGGCTCTTTGTACTCACTTTTTTCCAAAGTGCTCCAAGCACTTTCCAAATGCAATCTTAAATCATCAACCATCCCTATAAAAGTGATACATACAGTTTGCTTTTTATATCCATTTGAATATTTGAGGGTTAGAGGGAAAGAAGGGGAGGGGACAGGGAGAGAGGGAGAGAGGGAAAGAGAGAAGGATGGAGATGGGGGAGGGAGAGAGGGAGAATATATCCCCTGAGTCTCCTAGGTGGCATTGCATCCTCCAATGAACTGGACTAACTCCCAGGCCAGATATATGCCAGCCTTGAATGTGAAATGGCTCACATGGTTGCTCGCCCAGTCCCTGTATATCCAGAGTTGAAACTCATTACCACAAATTGCTTTGGGAGACTTTAAGCATGAAAAATGCAACCAAAAACAAAATCTATTTGGCAAAGAAGGTAGCAGAAGTGTAAGGACATTTTTAGAGCTCTCCGCATGCAAGTGAGGACCCAAAGAGAATGAAAGGGCCCCTGCCCCTGCCTGTGGGAAATGATGGTTTCTCCTGAAAAGAAGAGCAAAAGCAAGACTAAAGTAGTTTACTTTGGTCTCTGAGAAACAACCAGAAACTAATTAACTGAGCTTGTCTCGATTCACTCACTTTTCTTATTTGTTGTCTATTAAGACGTTTCTACCAGAAGCTGATGGTGACACATGCTAATTGCCTCCTGTTTGTGTTGACTCTCATGCCCTCTATAATGATCATTTGTTTCTACAAAATTGCCACATGTCAACATTTCAACCAAAGAGCCCAGTTAAGCCATGTGTGACCTCCACTGGGCATACTTTGGGTTAGTTTTCACTCTTTGTCAGTTTGTCAAGAAGAGCCAAGGAATCAGGCCAGCACAACTGGAAATGACATTAATTTAGTACTGAAAATGTATTACAGATGTTTTTCCTCCTTCCCCGCCTCCCAGATTTTAACCTTTCTTCTGCTGCTATAAAATACCTTTTTCTAGCTGGATGACACTCCCATCTTACTGCACTAAGATTGTTACTGAAAAATTTTTTAAAATATTTAATTTGTCAGGAGGGACATATTATGTTTTCTGAGAATAAAATCTTTACTACAAACTGATTCGTATAGGATCAATCCAAACCCAAATGAATAATTTCATCTAAGAGCACAATGTTTGTTTTAATGGAGAAGGCAGGAGGTAAAAGTTCGCCAGTTCTGGGTTTTGGTTCTGGATCTGACAGCAACTGGCTGAGAGGTTTGGGCAAGTGAGTTTCTTTGCTATGATTGTTGCTTATATAAAAATGTACGTACTGTGTTCAAAGATTTCCTTTATTCCATATTCTTGGAGCTCCGTGAACGGTCTTTTTTTTTTTTTTTTCTTAAGAGCACTTACAGCAGTCACATTTGCATCTCCTTTATGGTCCTGGAGATCAAACCCACTGCCTAGCACATACTAACTAAGCATGTGCTCCGGCACTGAACTACACTGCAGCCCCTTGTCTCTGTGTGTTTGTGCTATTCTTTGTTTAACAACTTTCTCAACCATCACAGAACCGTGAGAAAAGGAGTCACGTCAGACCTTGGTCAACACTTCTTCTCTAGCTTTTTGTACAAGGTCTGGCACTCCTAGGTACTTAACGGGTATTTCTAGAATAAATGAACAGATGAATAACATTTAGAGAAGATTCCATTATTCTTGAGTTTTAGACATTTTGCTCCCTAATGAAGACTTGCTAGGACTGAAGATGCAGCTCAATGGTAGAGTGCTTGCACAGCATGTGAGAGGTTCTAGGTTCACTCCCTGCTACCTCCAAAAAAATTTTGTTGGGGATTTAGCTCAGTGGTAGAGCACTTGCCTAGCAGGTGCAAGGCTCTGAGTTTGAACCCCAGCACCCCCTGAAAAAAAAGACTTACTGAATAACCTAGTCCACACACAACTTCTATGAATTTCCAAGGCAAGTAGTCTATGTCTGTCTTAAGAACTTACACCATTTTATTTTCCTAGATGCTTGCTAGAACTATACTTATTTTTTGTAACAGGTGATTTGCCAGTGAAGTAGGTCAGATGACTTTTTTGACTGAACTTCAGAAATGGAATCGTTTATAATTATTTACTTACGTACTTATCATTTTACTGTTCTATTCTAAAAAATGCACCTGATGATTGCACACTGCCTTGCCTATAATAGGAACTCAGTAAAAACATCCTGAATGTGAAACAGTGTCTGTGCCTCTACTTTTATATCAAAAGGCAATAGATGTTTCACAGTCTTTCTGAAATCAAAGCTGGTGGTATTTCATTGTACACAACAAAAAAAATTCGACTCAAACCGGCTTACTAATAAAGCTGTAATTAAGACTCACATAACTGAAAAGTCCAAGGTGAGGGTAGGTGCTATTGCAGAAGGGTTAATGCTATTGCTAAAGTCCAAGCGCTTATTTCTTCTTGCTACTTTCTCTAATTTCTGGCTCTTCCTAAGAATGATTACCACTAAGATGAGTGCCAGAAACGTCCTAGAACTATACTTATTTTCTATAACAGTGATTACTATGTGCCAGGTATTGCTTTCAGTGCTTGAGAAGCAAAGTTTATATAACCTTCAAAACAAACCATGTGTGTAGGAATTACTAACTTCCCCATTTTACATGTGAGAACACTAAGGAGAGAAGAGATTAAATAATTTGCTGCAGGACATATAAAGTAAAAAAAAAAACATGGTTTAAACCCAGGTAATTTGTCTTCAGAGTTTCTGCTTTCAACCACTATGTTTCCTCATCCTGTACAACAGAAGAAAATTAAAAAAACAAAAACAACTTCTCTTGTGTTAGATCCCAAGGAATAAAATAGAAATACTATTTCCAGAAGAACCAAGTAAGTATCCTCTTTGTACCTCGTTTGCCTGATTGGGTTAAGTGCTTATTTTAGTTAGACTTTGTAGCCAGTAGCTGAACCTTCAGAATTGCTTTAAATCCATTAGGACCAAGTACTGGAGCTGATCAGCCTGTACACTTTATGGTTTGATTAGTACAGGGAAGATATCCAAACAGATTGATTGATATATCTTACAGGTATGAGTGAGAATATATTTGATAGAAAAAAAAGAACAACTGTCCACTGAGAATTGTAAATCCCAAAAGATATTTTAAAAACAGTTAGACATAATGCCTTCTGTGTCTCCAAGAATAAACTGAATGCTAAGTAAGTTAATTGAAAAGTAGGAATTTTAGTTTGTTTTCAGCAGCTGTGGAACAACTTTACAACCTTGATCAGAGAAGTCTATGTGCATGGTAGCCAAAACTAACTGATTATACTAGTGAGGCATGTCAGATGACTTTTCAGGTGAACTTTAGGAATGGAATTTATCTGTAACTATTCTGCATTGAGCTAGGTAGCAATAGCTGGTCCCTGGTTTAAGAAAACCCAAAGAGTCCACTTACTAAGTTTTGGTATGGAATCATTTGATGAGTAAACTTTCAAGTAAGTCCTGCTGGTACTTTGTAGTTAAAAAGAGAGAGAGAGAGAAAAGATAACTGAACAAGCAAATCAATTTAAATCAGCAGTTTTTTTTTAATAAAAGATGATTTTCCACTCAATATATGGGCTTGTGGCTTGATATTGGCTCCATTACACACATGCACTAGAATGTGTGAACTTCCAATGCGTTTAACTGAAGAAAAAGGGATCTGGATCAGAAAAGAGCTGACCTGAGCTGAAAACCAAATGCTTGAAACTCAGCTGAAATTTCTGGGGTAAATAAATTATGGACAAATACAATGTTTTAGAAACTCTAGTGTCAGTGAGCTAATGGATATCTTCAGACAAAGAGTGGAGAAGAAGGCATTGTTATGTGAGGATGGTAATAGAAGTAATTATTTTTGCACCAGCGGAAAAAAAAAGGCACTAAAAAGTCATGATGAGTCTATAGAATTAGTCAACAAAAGAAATTTTCTAGAATTATTTGACCTAATTACAACAGAGGATTTGCTGGCTGTTTTTGCAAATGTCTTAAGGATGTAACCCGCTCTACAAAATGAGCTAGTATCATTAACAGGTCATGCAATATAAAACTCAGAGCCAAAAAGAGTTTAGAGACTCTGGACCAAGAGCAAATGAAGCACAGGGAATAAAATAAGCAAATCAGGTGTATAGAATTAAGTCACACTGAAGAGACTAGAAATGAAGAGAGAATTTGAGACTCTGACTTTGCAAAAACTAAACTACAATAAAACAAATGCAGAGCTAAGATAAATAATGAGTGAAAGGACCTTCTAAGTCTAAATTCAGTTCAGCTCAACAGCTTCATCATCCAGTTATCCCTGATTTATTTAGCATCTCTGCAGATACAATTTGTTTTTAAAAGAATTAAAGGCTATTGCTGAAGACTAATTACCAAGAGATATTATTCTTGACCCTAAAAAAAGGCTGGGATATAGCTCAGTGGTAGAACCCTTACCTATTCTTGACCCTTAAAGATTATTTTAAATTAATCAGCAACCATTTATTTGGAGCCCAGATATGAGGAAGTATACAAATACCCTTAAGATATGACTTGTGGTAGAAAAAATCATTCAAAACATATTTTAACCCATGTTCTTACCAGAAATTTCCTCCTGTAAATGCAGCTTTCTGGGAAGGCCTTTATCCCAGCAGCTCAAAACATCTGTTCTCTCTCTTCTTGGGTTTCTGAGTATTGCCTGACAAAATCATATTTCCATGTAATCTGGTTCCCTTACAAATTGGTAATTTTAAATTTCAACTTACTCTTTAACGCTGTTTAACAGTCACACATTTCTCTTTTGTAATATCAATATACTACTGCTCAAAACTTTATTATTCTCCTTAAGGTCTGTTTTAACTATAATTTTCTATGTTCTTCTCCCTACCCCATATGACTGAGCCTCCTACTTCTCAAACACGAGCTCTCTGAGTATTCCCTTATTTGCCTCTTATCCATAATAGTATTTTCTCTATTCTTTCTCTTCTTCCCATCTTAGGAGGGAGAGTGCTGCAAATCATTTTTACTGTCCACTTTTGTCTCTAAATTACACTTTAGAATATATTCTTTTGTCTCTAAATTATACTTTAGAATATATTCTTTTCTACCCCCACTAAACATTACTCAACTAACTCTTATTTTCTCTTTTGCTTTCCTTCACTTCTCCTTCCTTTTTCTCCCTTAGATTCACATCTCATCTCTCTAAGAAAACATTTGATTTTCTTCCCATAACAAACCACCATTCTGTCTCTCTTCTCTTTACAACAAGACTGGGAGGTCTTTGTCTAAAGCGAGGTTTCTCAGCATTAGCCTTGTTGATACTTTGGACCAGATAATTTCTTGCTGTGGGAGCTGTCTTGAGTATTGTTTAGTGTTTAGCAGCATCCCTAGACTATACATGCTTGATGTTAAAAGAATTTACCCAGTTGTGTCAAGCAAAAATATTTCTAGATATTGCCAACTGTCCCCTGGAGGGCAAAATCATCCATGGTGAGAAACTCTGCTATAGTTCGCCGTCTCCATTTCTTTACACCCCAGTTACTAGTCAGGTCAGGGCAACTCTAGTCAAATCGTACAACTAGAGAACATCAGCATCCTAAAGGCCAATCCAATGCCTTATTTTCAGTCTCATCTTTTTGACATTTCATGTTGTAAGTGATTTTTTTTTATATGGAAACTTTCTTCAGTGGCTTCCAAGGAGCACTCTTCGAGTCTTCCTTTGGTCTCTATTGCTGATTCCCTTTCTTGTACCCTAATTTTAAGTTCTACAGTACTTATCTCTCCTTGAAGGCTTAGGTCCACTTCCATGACTTCGGACAAATAAATATAGGTCAATGAGTCTACAAGCTTAACTCCATCTCAAACTGCTTTCCTGAACTCCAGACACGCATTTGCAGCTACTAAATAATAGTATGCAGTGGGAACGAAAGTTGTGCTAAGAGTGTCAGATAGTTGCCACACTGTGAGTCTTCTAGTTAATATGCACCCCTCCTCGCTCCCTTCAGTGGTAGGGATTGAACCCAGGGCTTCACACACTGTAGGCAAGCACTCTAGCACTGAGCTGCATACCCCAACCTATGATGGTTAAAATCCAAAGCTCTCAGAAGTTTATAAGGCTGCCTTCATAATCTGACGAATCTCCCTAGAATGACTTCTTCCACAATTCCCCAATACCAGTTCTACATTCGAGCCACATAAAAATTTCTTTCATTGTGTGTGACTTCCAGACTTCTCATCTTTCTTCTTGCTCTTTTCCATGCCCGGAATGGTAGTGAAACATACCATGGATTGCTTCCCTACAGTTATGTTCCTCCATCTTTCTCATGTGCCTTCCCATGTGGTTAATCTGGAGGATTTCCCAGACTCCCTTGCAGCTGGAGGTCTGGGTGTGGGTTAGGAACAGACAATCAGAGACATACACATGAGATTTAAAAGCCAGAAAATGACTCCTGTGTGACTGATCTGTTAGTTCTGTGGTTTTTACAGTAAACACAGTCATGGAGGTATTTGATTCTGTAAAAAGCAGATGCCCAGGGCTTAGCATGGGGTTGCTGGGTAAGGCAGAATCCAGACATTCATGACAGGTTAACCACAGAAGAGGTGGAATGGCCCCAGAGTCTAGTGGTGGTAGTGGATTTAAAAAACATTTTTCTGGATCATTCTCTGGATTCTTAATGGTGGCAGAGGTCTTTGCTTTTCAGTCCACCACTCTGGAAGCTGATCTTGAACTCTTAGCCTGCAGTCTGATCTTCCAAGCTCTGCAAGGTTTCCTGTGTCCCTAGTTTCTTGCATTATGTGACTTTCAGCTTAAACTGTTTAAAGCTCTTTGATTATCTGACCAAAGTCAATGATGACCAAAAAAGGGGTTTGCTTTCAAGTTTCAAATACTCTTCCCACTTTGATTTTTGTTCCACTTTTCTGTACTTATAAGTATTTTTTTTTTACTTTGGTAAACACAAATTTTGCAAGTATACCGGTATATACCTGTGCATTTTACCTGTACATACACAGGTAAATACAGCTCTGTGGGTATATATGATTTGTACAGAGGCATATTCAAAAATAATGACAACACGTACAATAGAAAAACCTAAAAGCTCTCACAGTAAAATGGCAAATGCCTTTGTTTTACTCTCCATAACTCGCACCAAAGCTGCAGCCTGTTTTGGGATCTCTACCACAACCCTCTGTAACTCTGTTATTTTAAATCCATAGTTCATTGAATCAGTGGGTGGCCTGTTAACTCCTATATACTATCAATGTGTTAATTATGAACTCCTACCGTCTCCAAAACACAAGTTGTATAAGAAATAAAAGTTCCAGATAAGGCTCCCTACCCTCCTCCCCAACATCCGGCCAGATTAAGTGGGAGCCCTCACTGATGCCATTAGATTGGATTTGCATTCAGAGTCAGCAGAAAGTTTATTTATTTCTATCTTTTTCAGCAGATTGTGCTGGTTATTTCACTCTTGAAAGAGAGATATTCTTATTTATTTATGTTGGGTTTTGAGCACAGCTCCACCAGGCACTGCCTGTTTGAGTTCTGCCTCTTTCTTGATGTTTTAATTCACGGCTAGCCGACATGCATCTCTTAGCAGTGTGCAGGATGAAAGGCTGACTTCCACCTGGAGCTGTTACTAATCAGACTCCCTCGTTTGGTCCAGCATTTTAATTCCTTTCATTTGTTTATTTATATGTTTGTTTATGTTTTCCCTGCTTAGAAGTTAACTACGGCAGTGTCTACCTGCCCACAATTTAGGAAGTGAAAATTCAACAAATGACTGTCTCCTTAGGCACAAAAGATGATTCTTTTAACTACAGTCCTCTTTCACAGTTGCCTCCATTATTTTGGATTTATTTAGACATCCTATTACTCTAAGGCAAATAAAATATAATATTAATAGCTAACATTAATTGAATACTTAATAAGCTCCAAATGAATCACATGTGAAAAAAGTAATGCTCATGTAAGCCCTATGAGTCAGATCCCAATTTCACAGTTGAAGACTCTGAGGTTTAGGAAAGCTAAATAACGTTTCGAATGAATAGAAAGGATTTCCAGGTTCATATATATGAGCACTGATATTTCTCAGGCCACATCACTCCGGAGGTAAATTGCTCTGCTCACAGCTTTAGAAAGAAGCTTTGTCTCCCTTAATTTGATTATAGTCTTAGAACTGGGCTACTTGAGACTTGAGATTTGAGCAGTCCCTCAGTACCAGGAGTGTCCGAGGGACTCCCGTGCTCATAGCTCTCTGGCATACCAACTGCTGCGTCTGTTCCCTTCCTTTTCTGCTTTTAATGTGCCCTTCTGCCTAGGACACTAGCTGGTATTTCTTTTTAGTGCTATTCCAAAATTTAGGTATTGAATCAGGGAATGTTGATTCTGCTTGCAGTAGTCCACATCAGAACTGGAGAACAGGGAAGCTAGAGCCCTGAGTGGTGCCAGTTTTGAACTCATAACAGACTTAGTGGCTTAAAGTAAATCAAACCCAGGTGGAGGACCTGGTAGAAAACAAAAGAAGGAATTCAAATTGATATATGATTGGTCAGACCAAAACCAGGGAAAAATTAGGTGGAAGAGCCAGAGCTAAAAGCTATGGGATTAAACTTGAGTCACTGAGACCCCCACCCCCCACTCCATCAAAGTTCTCATTTCTCAATCATAAAAGCCTCAGGGGTGACTTAGAGGGTGCCCACAACAAGCAGTTTAGAAAAAAAAAAAAGCAGCTCAGCTTATGTTTCCCTTGTTGACAGAGTAGTACCTGGCACATAGTAGACGCTCAAAAAGTATTAGTTGGAGGAAATGCATGAATCCTGAAATGGAAATGGTTATCTGTTAAAATCAAGGGTTGTTAAGTCAGATTGAGGAAATGTGGATTGCTCAGAACAGTCTCTCTTCCCTGATTTTTAACTATTCTGAGTTTAGAATTGCTTCTATCTTTTGGTACTTCAGTTGGCTATTTATGGGAGACAAGGAGAGATTTATTGGTTTAGAAGGAGAAGGCATGTACACCTGTGTACACAGTAGCACATAGGACTTCCCCAGACATCACTAACTCTAATGATGGTTTGATGAGTTAAGAGTAAGTGAATCAGAAATTTATTGATTCAATTTCCTTTGTAGTACACAGGCTTTAAAAATTAAGAGAAGAGCTCAATTTGAAGGCACCAAGTTTAAAAAATAGAAAGCAAAACTTCACTAAGGTATATATAGTATAACAATTTTCTCCTAGTCCAAGTTAGGAACAGCTATAAAATAGACAGTCAATACATTTCTTGTAAGTTTGGCTTAGTTGGATTGAAATTGTTAATCCTGGGCCTCAGTCCATGCTGCATAAAATGGAGGGACAAAACCAATAATAACTAATACTTATTCAAGACTCAGCATGAATCAGGCTCTTATAAAGTAAATTCTGTTATCAAAATTTTGCAGGTTAGATTACTGAGGTACAGGGAGATTAATAAATTTTTTCAGGTCAAACAGCTAACAACTGTAAAACCTATGATCCAAACACAAGCAGTGTAATTTCAGTGCTGTATTCTTTCAAATTCTTGCCCTAAAAGTCCTGTAAGATCCTTCCATTTGGATATTCTTTGACTAACTGCCTGTCTCCTCCACGGGGCTGTCAGAGAAACTGGAATGCCATGTCTCCACTCTTGGAGGATTCGTGGAAGGCACACAGAGCTCCTAACTAAATGTAAGTGCCTTAATTAATATTTAGAAATCCAAAACGTGGTATCCAGAGATACATGGGACACATGAGCTTTTGGAAAATGGGTCCAGGGGTGTAGACTGAAATCTGAACAAATTTCCAGGTCCTCTCAGAACCTCACTGGTGAGAGTATGGTTTTGGGCCTGTGCCACTGGTCTTTTAGTGAGTCAAACACAGTGACAACCTGGCTTCCCCTGCCTGGTAGGGTATGATGCTCTTATTCAAAACGCTCCCAGCTCTGTAAAGTAGATTTGTTTTCAGCAACTTTGAATTTGAATTTAGCGACTTTGAATTTGAACTTGGTTACCCTGACATGTAATTAGAATGAAGCATACTTCATTTTTAATCCTTATTTGGGATGTGGTATTCAGTGTTACAAGGAATAATAAAGAACAGTAAACATTTAGGGGTTATTTGATTAAACTCTGACGTAGTAATAACATTGAATATTACTTATTATTTATTTTTGTTTTTGTTTTTGACACAGGGTCTCACTATGTAGCCCAGGCTGGACTCAAACTCAAGGAAATCCTTCTGAATACTGGCATTACAAGCATGAGCCACTAAATCCAGATAAAATGGAATAGCCTTACACAGTAATCATATTGGTATTCCTGTTTCTCAAAACATGAATGTTCATGATAAAATACATGAAAAGAGCAGAATAAAATATTGAACACAAATATGATCATAATAACATAAAATAAACAAAATATCAAATGAATCAAGCATGGATAAAAGACTGGCAGAAAATTAACAAAACTATTAGTAGAGTTTGTTGGTAGGTGTTTAATGACATTCATTTCCCAAATGGGCATATGTTTTTATTATCATAAAATAGAAATGCAGCTTTGTAATATGTAAATATCTGTTACAAGAGTCTCTGAAATTTTTAACAAAGTCTTTACTAACATACACAATTTGTGTGAATGCCCTAATGATGGCAAGGCGTGCAGCAGAAGAAATATATAATTTGCAGTAGGAGAAAAAGTATTGAAAGAATAGTACATTATAAATCAGATGATGTGGGTTCTTGGATTTGCTATTCACTAGCTCTGTAACCTTGAAAAATCATTTAACCTCTCTGAGCCTCGATTTCTTCATCAGAAAAATAGAGATAATAATATTTGCCCTTTATACTGCTGAGAGTTGTTGAGAAGATGAGATGTGTATAGAAATGCTTTGGAAAGTTTGAAGTCATATACAATGGACCTTATTCTTATTAAAGAGTCAGAGTTAACTATTTAAGTCTCTGAGAACGATGCAGGAATACAGGAATATCGAGTTATATGTTACTTAACATCGATTATTACTTTTTAAATCGCCTTGAGCATTAGTGGATAGTTTTATCTTTGAGTGCTATAAATGAAGGCTAGAATTTACTAGGTTCTAGTACAATTGGTGATAAATTGGGGAATTAAGCTCAAATGACAAATGTGGAGGAGACTTTAAGACTACTGAGAATAACAGACATGGGGGTCCTTGGAGATAGGTTGTCAGGAAAAGAGGATCATTAAATTGGAAAATAAATGCCCTCTTTTCGGTCATGTCAACCTATCCTCTGATCCTCACCATGCAGGCTTAGTGAACAGCAAAGGGCTTGAGGAACACAGAAAAGGATGTGGTTAACTGTGCCTGTGGATGCTTGGAAGGCTTTGTAAAACTGGTGATGATGGAGCAGGATTGTGCAGAGCACTCTATGGTGAAGAGAGCAGGAAAGAGCGCCTCCTGTTCATGGGATTACCCAAGAGTCTGTGCTGGCACCATGCATGTAGATGGGGTGGGGTAATGGGATGAGCCCGATAATAACTGGGGCCAGAGCAAAGTGCCTTATATGCCTTTATAAAATGTTTGTATTTAGTGTAAATTTATGGCACACAACTAATGCTTCAAGCCTCTGGAATTACGAGGTTATGTTTAGCTTTAGAAAGATAACACCAGCAGCGAGGCAGTTCACCACGGAGGTTGGAATTTATCTGGGGGGCAGGAGCCTGATAGCAAGCTACTTATTGATAAGAGATGATAAAGACCTGAAAGCTATATCAGAGGGGACGCAGGAACAGAGTGAATGAAGCATTTAAAAGACAGTCGGGAGAAAAATAAAATCAGCTTACATTTATAGATTATTACGACATGCCAGGCACCATGTGCTGTGCTTTTCATGGGGCATCTTCTCTTTCTCCTAAACTACCACAATTTTACAGATAAGGAAGACAAGGCTCACACAGTTAGAAACAAAGGGGCTGACTGAGCCACTCCCTTCCCCAAAAGCTCAACTATAAATATAAACATTTTAAGGATTCTCTATACTTCAACCTTCTTAGAGGAGGAACAAAACATAATAACAAAAGCCTATCCACCCCATCCTAGGGGGCAGGGTTCTGACTCCAGTGAGAGACTCAGTGGGAGGCACCCAGAAGTCAGAGATGGCCACCCTTTAAATCCAAGGGTCCAGCCACTGTGGAAATCAATATGGAGATTCCTCAAAAAACTAGAACTAGAGGTTCCATTCGATCCAGCTATTCCCCTACTGGGGATTGTTCCAGAAGAGTTAAAATCAACATACCACAGAGATATATGCACAACCATGTTTATAGCAGCACAGTTTGTAATAGCTAGATCTTGGAAACAACCCAAATGCCCAACGACCAATGAATGGCTAAAGAAGATGTGGCTTTTCTACACAATGGAGTACTACACTGCCATAAAGAAGGATAAACTACAGTCATTTGTATGTAAATGGATGTTCCTTGAGAATATACTACTAAGCGAAATAAATCAGACACTCATGACCACACATCGAATTGTTTCTCTGATATGAGAAACCATAACTGTAAATAAGGACAAAGTAGTGTAATGGATATCATATAAAAGGAAGATAATATACAAAGGAGAGGAGTACCAGAAAGAGGGAAGGGGGGAAAAGCAGGAAGGGAAAAAATGGAAAGAAAGGGGAAAGGGAAATCATGGGGAATTGTAAATAAACCTGCTGTAAATAGGGGGGTGAGAACCAAGAGACACCATGTACAGGTACAAAACAAACATGTTAAATGTGATCAATATATGGACAATGTACCAATACATGTTCTTGGTTAAAAAAAAAAAAAAATCCAAGGGGCCTGAATCAGCAGGCCTGTCATTCACATGCCATTCCCTTTTCTTCCCTTTTCGCTCTTCACTTGTGTGTACCTTTTGGCCCTTTTGCTCTTTGCTCCTACCCTTTCCCCTTCCCCTCATCCTGGCTGCTACCTTCCTGGAGATCTCCAATAAACGCAGCTACCTCTACCTACCACAGAGTGTGCTTGGAATTCTTTCCTCATCATACCCAAGAACCTTCACTATTTCTGGCCCACTGAATTGTAACAAAGCTACGGATCTTATGTAACTTGACATAAACCCAGGGTGCCTAATTGTAAGTGTTAGGCATCAAGATGGGCTCCTTGATGAAGGTTGCAAGAAAATGAGAGAGGTCCAAGTGATCATCCATTGTTCCAAATTGGAATTGTAGGTGGGTGGAAAATGAATGATAGAGAAAACAAAAGAGGGTTGTGTTCAAGGTTACTGTTACTATAACTGGTGGTGGAGCTGTTAAAATATTAGACGGCTGGGTAGAGATTCCAAGAGAGAAATGGAAATACTAATTTAGCATCAAAAATAGATGTAGGTTAGAGACAAACATTTAATTAATTCATTGGAAATTTAAATTTCTAGAAAAAAGTTACTAAATAAAATGACTGTAAACATGCAACTATATTAATTGAAAGAAAGAAACAAAGAAAGGAAAAAAGGGATAAAGGAGAGACAAAGAGACATAGATGGCAGAAGGAAGGAAAGAGGAAGGCAGGGAGGGAGGAAGGAAGAAAGGGAGGAAGGAAGGAAGGAAGGGACAAAAGGAGAGAGGAAGGAAAGAAGGCAGGTGGGGTGGGAGGAAAAGAGGGGGTAATGAGGCAGTGGGGGAGGAAAGAAGGGAGGGAAGGAAGAAAGAAGGAAGAAAGGAGGGAAAGGAGGGAAGAGAGGGAGAGAATCTTTGGGAACACGTCACACCATCAGCCTCAGAGATGTGGAACCCCAAGCTAGAATGCTCTTTATGAGCCATACTGAGGGTTCCTGGACGCAAGGGACATGTTTTCTTGAGTCAGGAAAGAGGCCTAATGAAATGTAGGCTCCATTGTGAGTAGTCCTGGGTGATCTGAGGTCGACAAAGAAAATGGCTTGCTAACTTCTGTGCTCAGAATGGCTTCTAAAACCCTGAGATATTTGTTGCAATCCATTATTTTCCACACACAAAAGATCACTGAAGTTCCATTTGAACTCTGTATTTGATCAGTTAATGAAGAAATCCAGTGTTTATTCTGAGACGCAGCTAAAGCCACATTTTGACTTATTGACCGTTCAAGCTTTCACAGAGCAAATTATACACCTTCACAGCACAGAGAGAATATATTTCTCTGAGAAGAGTTACCTCCCCCACTCCCAAGTTGTTCTCTATTGATTCTGCACAAAGGCTACAATATCTGAAATAAAACAATGGAACTGGCTTCATTTACATGGGTGAAGTATTTTAAACTCTGTGCACTCTTTCTGGGTAATATTCTCCAATGTGAAAGCTACTAATCCTTTCTGAATTTTAACAAACCAAAAAGCATCTCCATCAATTTCATGTGAGGAGGGCTGGTGAGGAGCACTTTCTACAAACCTTAATTTCATAATAGAGTGCTTCAGTTCAAATGGACTTTTGACCCAGCTAATTTAATTGTCTTTGTTATTGATAGCTGCAGAGCTGTAAGTAAACTTAGTCTGAGAATGTGCTTGTGAGGTTTACTTTCAAAACAGCATTTTGGATGACCCTCCAGATGGTATAATTCCTCCTTGTTGCTGCAAGGGTGCCCTGTTTTTCATCATAAGCAACAGAAAAGAGTGCTATGAAGTGTTTATTAAGGCAAAATATGAGGCACTAAAGTGATTTCCAGCCTGAGAACCATGACCCTCTCAGATTATCGAGGGCTGGCTCCAGGGCCGCTTTGCCAGAAGAAAGCGCACATAGCTCCTCAAATCAAACCTCCACTTTCTGTCTCCTCTGTTCCGTTGGACACTTCGCGCCCCCGACGGAAGGAGCGGTGGGCAGGAAGTCTCCAAGAGAAGAATGCCGCAGAGAAAGGGTTAAAGGGAGCCCTGCTGAAGAAGAAGGTCTGTCCCCTTTAATGTGCAGCCAGGAGGTGAGCTGCTTTTCCTAAGGCACAGTGTAGGGTATTTGGTTCATCTGGCTACAATGGTTTCCTTAAATTCTCAGCCAGGCTGCATACCACCAGCACTAGGGGATAGTTTGCTATTCCCGCAGCCCTGCAATGCTTAGGGTTGCCTGGAATGGTAAGCGTAAAAAACCTAACTTCTGATGAATTTGATTATCTTTACATATGCTCATTAGACTTTTTCTGTGTGTGCGAATAACTTTTTTATGTCTTGAAAATATTTCCCTATATGGTTTTTATCTTTCTTTTGGTGGTTTTCAAGAGTTCCTTATTTTTTTTTAAGAGTTTCTTACACACATTATATTCAAATTCCTTATAAACTTTTTTGGGGGGAATTCTGAGGATCAAACTCAGGGCCTTGCACTTGCTAGGCAAGCACTCTACCATGTGAGCTAAATCCCCAGCCCCCAACTTTTGATACTACAATTAAACTTCTCCAAATCTGTCACTTACATATGAATTTTATCGCTAATGTTGTTCACTGAGCACAAATTCTTCCCCGTGCAAGATTGTTGTGGGCAGCGGGGGGTGGGGGTGGGGATGGGGCTCTACTCCAAGTTCCAGGTTCTTGCCACTGAGAACAAAAAATTGGTCGAGATCGGACTGAGTATGGTGAGAAAGTTTATTTAAACGGCAAACAAAAAGAAAAACGCGCTCCCCAGGAGGAATGAAGCCCCCAGCAGTTAGGGAGCTGAGGGGCAGGAAGGAGGTGCAGGGAGTGGCTAGAGACAGGACTAGAGAAGGAGAAAATAGAAATTGAGAAGTGGTTTTGTGGCATCACTTCTATTTATCTTCTCTCAGTTCTGGAGGGAAATCTGTGAGACCTTCTACACCTGTGTCCCGGGAAAAGACTTTTGGATTTCACACCCCAGGCTGACATCAGGTCCAGGCCACTCCCTTAGGTTGCATCAATCTTCCCAGCCAGCTCTAGCCACGCCTTACTCCTACCTCAAGATTATTCATGTCACATTCTATTTTACACATACATTTACTTCTGCGTAGCTTTTCTGGATTTATAGCAATTTGGCACAAATCAATGTATTTGGGGACAGTTAGAAGGAAAAGAACATGAAAAAGGAGTAGATGAGGTTTTGGCAATGCAGCTGGAAGGTATAAAGGCACAAAGAATGATTGTGCTTTTAGAACTTATTCAGTTTGCTTGCTAATATAACTTGGATTGAAATCTTACAGAGAAAGGGCACCTGGATGATGAGTCCGGTTCCTCAAAGTTTCAACATGTTCTAGTTCGAAATCGTGATGAATGGAGCAGATACTCTAACCCTGTGTGTGAGGACAGCATTTGTGAAATTAAACAAATTTATTAAATCAAGATTATGTAAGTCTCTTTTCGTTCCAGGTGTACAAGTTAGTCCATGCCCTTGGGATGGACTCTAGAATTCTAGAGGAGAAAGTCAGCAGTTTGAAACCATAAATCAGAAAGGTATACAAATTAGAGAAAAATTATACCAATGTGTTATACATGATAATATATATATATCAGGGTTCAATTACAGGAAACGTTTAATCCACCGAGTCAGTTGCTTTAAAAATAGCTCTTGAAAAGAAGGCTTCAGGGGGAGGCTACCAGAACAAATCTGGAACCAACACTGTGGAACTCACCCACAAAAGGAAGCGCTGCATTGAACACAATAAAGAATATAAGGAATAATCAGAAAGTGAAGGAACCAGGAAGCAGTTGCCTCAGTTGTGGGGTCTGGGCTACACTCCTGTGACCATCAGGGGGATTAAAAGGCTGCTGTCCAAACAACTGGCTCCAGAACTACATTATCACAACCACAAACAATCCCAACAAAATGGATATCCCATCAAACTCTCAATTCCCACCAAATCATAGACTGGCTACTAGGACTCCAGCTTCTACTGCTGTTCCTGAAAAGCTAAATGCTTCTAAGCTTCTGCCCACAAGCAAAAGTCTCCCACCTTACTTATACCTGTCAGTTCCTGCATGGGCGCACCTGCATTGTGGGAACCGAGCACTTACAGAATCTGAACCATGAGACAGCTGTGCAATAAGGCACAACACAGGCAAATTAGAACAGAGTTGAATGAATCAATATCTGCCATTTTCTGCACTGTGTGTTACAAGCAAAGCAAATTTCTAAGCATCTCACAAAGAACTGGTATAGTGGCAAGGTTCTGTAAAGTTACCAGTGGATAAAATGACAGTTGGAAATTAGCTGTTGTTTCACTTCGTGTTAGTTTTATGTGTATAAATATCATACATGTGTATTATTCTTTATTTAACATGCATTTTTTAATATATAGACATAAAATTATTTCAATATTAAATAAAATTAAAATATTTTCAAAAGCTTCCACTGGTTCCTTCACAACTTCTGTATTTTTTACCTTTTTTTCTAAGTTTTCTTATTTATCACCTTGAATTTCCCAACAATAAGCGTTTTCAGAAATCTAAATATCAGAGTTAGAGAGGACGCAGCACATTGCATAAAAATTATTTTTATTGACTTAGAGCTTTACTGTTCTACAAAGACAAGGTCTTGACATCCTCAGTTTATGAGCTCCTTTTTTTTCTTCAGGTAAATTTTGTAGGACTTTTCTCCTAATCATCTAGAGGCATGCAGGTTATTTTGAAACATAATTTTGAAAATGAAAAGTGAAAGGCTAGTTATGGAAAGACACACAGGCCACTCACCTGTTTTAGGAAGACTAATGCTGAGTAATATGGGCTGAAGAGTAAGGACGGGGGCAACCTCTGTGGAACCCACCTTATGGGGCGAGAATGTTTGGAACAGTGGGGTCAACACTGTTGGGTCCCACTGTGGCCTGTGTAAACAGCTGACTGGAAATCTGGGCAAAACCATAAGCCCTATGACCTATGCAGAGCAAATCAGCCTTCAGGGGACTCCCACGCATCACCGGGACTGCAGCGTGCATGGTC
>PVJO010003118.1:0-128988 GCA_004026905.1 Hystrix cristata | reverse complement strand
GAAACCACCTCCCCTCCTTCCTACACAAGTAATTTATCAAATGCTAGCACATTTCCTTTCCATAGTGTCCCTTCCAGTTCACCACTGGTGAAAGTTTTAAAAATTCTTCAGCTGTCACATCCCAGGGTCTATCAGCATCTCACCTAACCCCACTGTCAACCAGACACAGACCCAGCTCCAAAATCTCATTTGCTTCTGCGTTCAAGGACAACTCTTGGCACCAACTATTGGAGTTGCAAGCCTTGAAAACAGATACTAAAGTGGAGATCTGTATGTACAAGGCTTATTGAAGAGTGTTCTTGCTAACAACACATGAAAGGCAGGAAGGGAAGCAGGACTGGGCACAGGGACCATTTGCATCATTGATGCAGTTCCAACCAACAGAGATACGGGCTGATCAAATGGGAATGCTGAAGTGGCCACAGTCCTTCAGAGATGTTCCCAAAGGGGCTGCCCCGATCAGAGAGCCCCGGGGCTCTCGGCCGCGAGCCATTAGCAGCCATCACTCCTAGCAGCTTGGCAGTGACTGGCTGTATTCTTAGTGCAGGGATTCAGGTGGTACACAACCACCTCTGGTACAACATGCTTCTCATGCTTGCATTTTTCTGTGATTTTCTATGAGGGCGTCTGAGTGACCAACTCACTGGCATTCCATTCCTGTTAGGAGACACAGAGACAGGAGAATATTGATGAACATTGAAGATACCCTGCTGACACACTGGACAATAAGTATATCTTCCTAGACTTTACTATGAATTTTAATTAAAGAGGCATATGAAGAAAGAACTTTCAAAAGAAGAACTAAAAGTAGTATTTTTGAGGAACGATTATTCAAGAACACTTAAAGAAGGGTTATTGATGATCAGCACAGGTATAAAGCATCCTAATTAAAATTAGTAACTAGCTATTCATCATCACCCTAAGGAAATAAAAGAAACTAAGGAATTTCAACCAGAGAGAAAAAGTTACTAGTAGTGAAGACTGGAAAGCCTAGTAGTTTACTATTAGGTAAACATTCAAAAACTAAGTTATGTCCTTATTTTTATATGTTCGAATATGATAATAGTAATAGCTTCTACTAAGTGCCTACTCAATATACTGAATGTAGTATTATGCTAGGCATTTAAATTTAGGAATTTACTTTCTCTTTATATCAGGCTTCACTAGAGGAAAATATTTAATATAAAAATACATATGATGTATAAGGGATTTATAAAGTAGGCTTACAGTGGCCACCTGTGGAATTGGGGGTGGAAGAATACAAAATGGCTATCTGCACACTGGAGAGCCCGAAGATCCAGTCGAAGATCAAAGGTGTGGAGCTCACTGCTGAGCCCCTTGCAAGTCCATATTAGAATGTTGAAGTGTCTTTGTTAAAAGGCCGAAGAGTTTGCACTGATATCCTGAAGGAACTGGAAAGGAATCTCCAAAGGAGATGGCAAAGACTGGATCTCTTTCAAAGAAGCACAAAGGATGCACGTTCTTCTTCTTCCCATTTTTATTCCATCCAGTGAAGTGGAAAGCCCAAACTGACCCCACTGGCTGCTCGGAGGTCACTTCATCTGGGGTGAGAAGGAGAGTTGCCACACACAGAATGTATGCCAATTTCAGTCCTTTATTAGACGGCGGTTGAGAGTGGGCTCATGCACCAAAGAACTCTCAGCAACAGACGTGACACAGAATGGGGTTTTTATAGGTGCAGGACAATGACATCAGTATCACAGGATTGTTATAGAATAGTTGGTTAATATATTTTTCAAGAAAAGAAATTTATCATTTGCAACACTAGCTTGGTACAAGCCTATTAGTTGGTGCCACCCAAGTTCCAGGGTGAGTCTTCCTTCTTCAGTTTGTGGCTTCCGAATCAATCACTCAAACACACCCAGAACTGTGCTCCACTAATCTTCTGGGTGTTCTTAATCCATTCAAGTTGACACCACAATTAATTATCACAATATGCTCCTCTGCATTTAACTTAGGGAATCAATTTGATTCCCACACACTCCAGGATATATATTATAACACTTCCTCTGCAGATATAGGGCATATTAATCAAAATAAAAAGTTAATTTAAAATGAAAAACAACAAATTAGTGACTAGTCCTCCCAGCTCATTTTGTCCTCACTTGATTATCTCCTACTGTATTTGAGAATCACCCATTTAACTCTGCATGACTTGAGCAATGGCACGAGGGAATAATGTTTCAAGATCTCTGCCCAAAATGCCCTTCTCAAACTCTAAAAGACATTTAGACGAGGTACTAATGTATGACAGGTTTTCACAAGTATTAGCATATATGATTACCTATCACTACTTACCTATAATTTGCAAAAAGCTCATCTTCATGTGAAATTTTCTTACTACACAAAACTTGATTTCTCTCTCCAGTAAAGTTTAGTGCTACAAAGATTTAGTTGCTGAAATTCTGCAAAATATTTTTAAATCTTAAAATTTTCCTTTTCTATTTTATTAAATGCCTTGAATATTTTTGTTTTCTGTTTCCTTTCTGCTGCTGAAATATCTTCTCTAATATCTCTACTAATGTAAGTAATTTAAATAATACCACTAATAAATTATAAAATTCAAGAATTCCCTGTGGTTCTCTTTAAGTGGAAAGGAAGTTTAAATTTCTTATGTGGTATTTAATGAAACACATATACACATACACAACAAACACACACAGTTTTTCCCTCGGTGTCCTGAATGATATGCTGTAATTACTAAAATAAATCAGCCTTCTTGAAAGAAAAATCCAGTCATGGAGTTAAATGCTCAGAAAAGAATCACACAATTATAATTTCAGCTACTGTCACTGCCCAAAGGCTAATTTATTGAAGTTACACATAGCAAATAATTGACAACCTTAAAAAATGAAACCCTAAAACCTTCAGGAAACTACTAGCAATCCCGTTGAGTGCCTTTTTTCTGGAGATACTAAAGACAAATAAAAGTACAGCAGATAGAAAAGAAGCTGTAGGGGTAAGAGTGGACAAACCATGAAAACAAAGCATAGCAGACACACATTTTACCTGCTTGCCTGGCCCCTGCACCTCCTGCAAAGACCATCCTCTTGCCCTCTCTGTGTGATTCTGATGAACTGAGGTTACCCTGTGAACCAAGAAAGTACCCACATTCCAGACCCAGTCAATCAAAGTATCAGTTTATCCTTGCCATAGTGACAGGCATAAAAATGAGAATTCAAAGCTTGCCAGACTTTTGAAAAACTCAGTCAGAGACAATTTCTTGACTTTATCAAAACATCTGATTCTAACTATGCCTGAAGTTAGGCCCATGATAATTCAGTAGACCAAAGTCCTCCTGACAAACATACCTCAATTGCTTTGTGGATACATGTTATAGACTTTTTTTTGTCTTCTAGTTCTACAGTTGACAAATTTCAGTCAAGAAAACAATTTTCATGCATTCTGTTACATGTATTTCTCAAACTCTCAGCTACCTCTGGAGGCTACTTTCACAAAGTTGATTTGCATACAGGTTGAATCAATGTCTACTACATGACTTCTGACTCTAACTTAAAATGTGCTTGTTCTGAATAAAGAATCTCCTCAACCTCTTAAGAATTTACTAAATGTAATTAGATGCACCCTGATTCATCCAAATGCTATCCAAAGGCTAAATATCTGTGGCTTTAATTGTAAAAGCTCATTAATTTTAAATACAGCTAAAGCTATTGAGGGAGAAAAAAAATCTCAGTAGAAATACTCTAATAGATTGTTTGGTAAGACAAAAAGTAAAGGTTTGTGTATTCCAAATCAATTAATCTTGACATTGTCTACGCCATTCCACTTTCTTTGGATCTGAGTCTAAGTGTTTCAAAAAGAAAACTTATGCAGACATGCTGGCTGAATTCTACTCATATGCTAGATATTTAAGAAGACTTAATACTTTAAACATCTTTTTGGGTAACCAAAAAGTAGATGGGGATTTGTCTTTAAAGACGTTTTCTAGCTAACAAACGAAAGAATGATAAAATGAATAAGGGTTTCCTGGTGATGATTAGCTATATGGTGATTATCAGTGAATAAAGGCTTTTAGGTGGTATAACATCACTAAAAACAAGAAATAAAAACACCACTATTAGTAATACTGTTCCAAAATGAAAGCCTGAATCTGATCAAGCCTCTAGGTCAGGGTCTCTCAACTTCAACATAGTTTACAATGTTGTCAACAATGATTCTTTTTTGTGGGACATATCTGCACAACATTCACCTGCATTCTCAGAAATTTCGCAGTATCTTTGGCTTCTACCTACCTGATGGCTGTAGAATTCTCACGTTGTAAAAACCAAAACTGTCTGTAGGCACTGTCCTCCATGCTGGGAGGAAGTCTGGGGGAAATCATCTGCAGTGGCTGTCTGTTTAAACTACTGTGGACTACTGAAAGTCACTACTGTGGACTCAAATACCAAGTTAAAAGATATAATCAGAGTCACACATACTAAATGATGGCATGGAGTTGTAATCAACAGTATTCATGCAGTAAGGAAATTCCAAAGGATAGGCAGCTTTTCCATTTGCTTAGAAAGAATGAAGAAAACAGATATGGAAAGGAAGAACACAGACTCTAAAGGTGGTGTAAAAGATGTAATTATTTTAGATGTTCCATTACACTATATTTAATGTAATATGTTTTTAAAAGTTTTTATCTTTTGGAATTACACACAGAAGTGGTCACTAATGGAATTAGACAAGGTCTAAGATTTGCTTCAAAATAATACAGGAGTGGGAGAAAGTGAGTAGGAGAAAAAAATGATGCAGATTGGCTACGAGTAGGTAATTTTAAAAGCTGGATAATGATACCTGAGGTATAATTACATAATTCTGCTAATAATTGTACAATTATTTTAAAATTCCACATTAAAAATGAAGTGAAGTATTACTAGGAAAAGAGATTTCTTTGGAGAAAGAACTGTAAAGAACATTTAATGAGAACTATAGGCTTCAAGAAAAAAAATATATAAATTCTTCATAGTCATGAAAGATAAACACAACTGAAAATATTTCTGTATCTCCTTCTCACCATATTTTGGGGAGAATGGCTTCTTTAAGAGAGAGACACATGCAGAGATATCAAATACCTTAAACTAGTTTAAACAGACAGCCACTGCAGACCAACACATTTTAACTTCCTCAAAATGGGATTGTGTTAAGACCACTGTCTGATTGTGTCAGCCAAAACTTTTTACTAATCAAATTTTTATCTCTTCTGCCAAAATTCACAAGCTAATTTTAAATTTTCTTATTTTCTCCCTGTTGCAAATTCACTTTAACACGTCCACTGCCACTGCAGTAAATGCACAGCAGACTAACCGCTGCTTTAAATCGCCCGTTCTTCTGGCCTGCAGATTCTTCCGTCATCAATTCTCCATGCACAGAAAATTCCTTTCACAAAGCACAGACATATATTATATTATTAAATTACCTCCTCGAAGTCTTCTAAATTCGTCCACATTAATTCTCAATCCTCAGTCTGGCAGTCACAATTCTCTATGATCTAGATATTGGGTATTCTGGACTCATTATCTGAAATCTGACCCTTCCTCATGGCACATACAGAAGCCCTCTGACCTATCCTTAAATCCACTCTGTAGTTTCTTGTCTACTTTGTGTTTATTCATTTTGAATGCATACTCCTCATCTTCACCATTTTTATCTTTTGCATTCATACATACGTTCTAATGCTTAACCAGTCACCAACTGCAAATTATTGCTCTTTTTTACCACTTGGGATTAATCTTTCTTCTACATTCCCATTCTTCTGTGTCAATGTTCAAGATCATGGTGGTGCAAAGGATGAGAGATTACTGAGACTCCATGTCTAGTTCTACCTCCAGGAAGGCTTAGAGGGACCACTTTTACCTGGGACCCCTCAATGTGAAAATAAAGCATCGAACTGAATCTTCTGTGGCTTTTTATTGACAGTACCAGGAAGCAAAAATAAAGGAAAAAAGAAGGACATTTGTGCAGGAATTCATGCACAGGACAGGGGAAGGAAAGGGAATGGGGGGGGTCTGCAATATGACTGACATTAAGCCTAATCTAAGTAATTAATTGGAGCATGGGGAGTAACAGGGACAGGGCATACATTCCTTAAGGGAATATGTTTTGCTCCTACTTGGACTGTTCCCCTGTAGGCTATCCTACAACTTTATTTTTTTTTAATTTTTTATTATTTTTACCAAGAATATGTATTGGTACATTGTATACATAATGATCATAATCAACATAGTTATTTTGTACCTATCCTATAACTTTAAACCATGCATTCCAGGAGGTTTAGACTTATGGCTTCAAAGGTCCCTTTATCTCTGCATATCCACCTCACACGTATCTCTGGCCAAAGCCCCCCAGACTTTTGTAATTGTTTCTCTACTATGCAAAGCTGCAGTCCCTTTGGACTAAAGTACAGTGGTACCTTGGTTCATGAACTTAATTTGTTCCACAATTTTGGAAAAGATGACCACTTTCGTGTTCGTACGGGAAAGATGGCCACCGTCATATTCGTCACCTGATGCAGAGTTTGCAAACAAAAACAAAATTTTGCCAAATGCTTCTGTTTGTGAACCAAACTGATCACAAACAAAAGTGTTCATGAACCAAAATACCATTGTATATCTATTCATTTTCAACACTTCACTGAGATTTCTAAGAAGACAAGTCCACATTTTATTTAATCTTAAATACGCTTGCACAAAATATTTGCAAGAAACATTTGGTGAATTAAATACAGTTTTTTTACTCCATAAAATAAAATAAGCTATCTCTTGACTCAAAAATAAAATGCTATTCTCCAAAGTAGAAATCCATGCAGAAGAGATTATGGGACTCAGAATTGTCATTTTGAAATAAGTAGTAAAACAGAAATCTTTGGAAGTGTTCCAATCAGCAGAAGAAGGAAGAAGCACACACGAGCAGTTAAGAGGTTCAGGATGAGGTTTGTTTCCTAAATCCTGTGATTCCTGCCTCTCAAAGAGGTCTCACCCACAAGCAGAAACAGTTGGAACTAGAACACCGTCACACTAACAGCTGGATGAGCACTGACAGTCCTGTTGTAGTCAAGATTTTTGGAAAATAGAAGCCGAAGTAAGGCTTAAGTACTGCTGCTTTTACAATAGGTAAAATACTTGGAGCAGAGCAGCCAATGTGAGGAAAAATTGCCAAGTGAGATGGAGAAGTACGAAAGGTGTATGTAGGGTGGCCTTTCTTCACAAAGGGCACAGTGGTCACTCAGTTAGAGGAGACATCTCTGAATATGCTACCAGGCTTCAGAATCACCTTAGTGTGGAAATGGCCAAGGAATTTTTCTGTGAAATGATATTTCTGGACTTCAAATTCTATAGCATTTATCTATATGTGTTTATTTGTGCCAGTACCACACAGTCAAGATTATTGTAGATGTGTGGTTTTGAAATTTGAAAAGCATGAATCTTCTGACTTCACTCTTGCCTTTAAACATTACTGTGGCTATTCTGGATTCACTCTATCCTCACATGAATTTTAGAATCAGCTTGTTATTATCTACAAATAAAGCAAAAGTTTTATTGGAATTGCATTGAATCTGTAGGCCAATTTGGGAGTTATGTGTATTGTTATCTTAATTTAAGTATTTCGATACTTGAACATAGAATATCTTTTCATTTATTTGGGTCTTCTTAAAATCTTGCAAGGTTTTATAGGTCTTAAATATTAGTTTTACACTTTTCTTATTAAAATGTTCCTAATTCTAAATGATTTTTATTTAAAACAAAACTGCTAATATCTAGTTTCTAGATTTCTCCCCTTAACAGTATATCCTCTGCATGTTGATACAGGAATTTGCAAAGCGATTGAACCAATAGTGACATCTTTAATCCTCCCAAAAGCCATGAAGGCTGCTCTGCTGGTCTTCCATAATAGAAAACTCTGAGTTTTCACATTCAGTTTTCTACGCCATTCACATCTTAACTGTATGACCTTAACTTAGTTACTGAATTTCCCAGCCTTGATATCCTTTTTTATCAGCAAAATAACAATAACACTTATAATGTACTTCTTGTGTTTCAGACACTGTTCTGAGCATTTTACACACAGTAACATTTACCATGCACAACAACTAATGAAGTGAGTATTTTAATTTATCCGCATTTCATGTATAAGGAAACTGAAACTCTAACAGGCTAAGTGATTTATGCAAACACATAGTAAATGTGAGAGCCATAAATTAGATTGAGTCTGTTTTGCCTCTGAGATCATGCTGTTAATGACAATAGTATTTAATCTCTTCTTAATTAGTATCAAGAAAAATTAAATTAAATGAAAGAATAATGGGCCTGATGTAAGGTAGACATTGTATAAAAGATGCTCTTTGTCAGATAAAATTTGATGATAAACTATTGAGCTTTTTACTAAATAAAAATGTTTTATAGCTGGATATGGTAGTTCATGTCTATAACCCCAGCATTCAGGGAAGCTGACGCAGGAAGATTTCAAGTTCAATTCTAGACAGAGCAACTTAGTAACTTAGTCAGACCCAGTCTCAAAATTTAAAAACAATGAAGGAAATGCAATTCATTGTGAACGTCTTGGGATCTATCTCCAGTAACACACACACAAGCACACACACGCATGCACACACACACACACACACACAAGTTTTACATGAATATTTGTATTAAAATAATGAATCAGGGGTGGATTAGCAATGCAACTGAAATATTTAGGCTTACGTCCCTTCATTTCAAACCCTGTACCTAACTTATAAACTCGTATTCTTTTTAGGGAAATTTCCTCAAATTTTAGATTTCACGAAAAAAAAATAGATCTGCCCATGAAAGTACATTATCAACAGGATTAGGGGATAACAGAGATTTTCAGTTTGGAAAAGGGAAGGGAGAGTGTCGCTTATAACTGAGACAAAGGAGCAGGAGGAGATTTGAGGAGAGAGAGAAGCTTGGTTTTAGTTCTGTTCACTTACAGATGCGAAAGGAACAGTCAAATTGAGATCTCTTATTGGATACATACTGGGACAAAGGTACAAGTATTAGAACCACAGCAAGGACAATCAGTAAAGCCACAGGAATAAGTTCTGTCACCTCATGAAAGGAGGCACTAGCATTAGCTAATAGTTCCCAAACAGAGGCTAACAACCAGTAGATGCCTGAGGATGCTACTAGCATCTAATTGGTAGAGGCCGGGGATGCTGCTGAACATCTCACAGTGAATAGAATAGCTCCCCATGGAAAAAAGTTACTTGATCCAAATGTCAATAGTGATGAAGTTGAGAAAGCTTCTGTTAACATTAGACCAAGGATGAGACCGAAGAAAACGGTGTTGAGACGAGAATGAGAAGAATTGGGATTTTCATAAGCAGACAGAGTCAAAAAACGTATTCTGAGGGGACTACACAGGCATATGGAAGTATAAAGTTCCTCTTATTATTCACACGTTTTAGGTCATCCCAAAAAGGCCATCAGACTGTCCTGTCAGTTGTATCCACCATCTTTCCTTTGCAACTGCATTGTCAGGCTGATGACTCTCAGATGAAGTTACACAAGTTAATTATGTCCAGGATAAGAAGGGTGTGAATAGCATGCAGATGCTCAACATCTGCTAATCCTAAATTGAATAACTCTTCAAGTTAATGCCTTATTTCAGGCTTTGGAAGAGTTGCCGACATATAGAGTCCCAAATGTGTATTCTGCAACTTTTGTTTTGCATCTAGTGTTAGGGTGTGTCTGGATTGGTATCATTCCATGACACTTACGGTTTATATTCGTTATTGAGTTAAGGAGATTGAAAATAAATTATTGCTGAAAATAAATTATTCACAGATAACAGCAATGATGGTCTCTGTGATTTTTGTGAATGGATGAGTTCTGAGGAAACATACAATAAAATGAAATAAAAACCCTGTATCTAAATAGTCCTTTTTTTCTCTCCACAAATAGTTCCTTTAAGCCTCCTTCTGTAATACACATTAAACCCAAGAATGCATGTGCAGGGTAGGAGACAGGTAAGAGTATGTGATGGAAAATTCCTCACACTTTCTGTACATAGTTTTCATCAAAATCCTTGATTAAACTCCTTAAACAATCATCCCCTCTTCTCTACAATTGCTTAAATTTGTATACTTGCATCTTGCTCTCCATATTTGACTCACACGTTTGTCTTTTTCCTAACTATAGTACCCTCATTATACTGTATGAGAATACCTAGTTGTTTTGTTCAATGGTTTTGAGTTTTTTGCGTTTATTTTATGCACTTGTTTTGCACATTTGTTCTGTGTTATGGACAGCATCTATTAGCCCATTTTCTGATAACGCCACTTGAATTTTCTTTTGAGGAGTCAGTCACTCAATCCTGCCTGGAAATGAGGCTTAGAAATCAAAACAGATTCACAAGATAGAGAAAGGAAGAGAAGGAAGAGAAAAGGGACATCAGATAAAATGACATAGACAGACTGATAAGAGAAAGAATTCTGATAACATCATTTGTGTTCCAAGATCCAGTCAGATCTGAAGAGCCATCTCCAGACATTTATTAATTTAAAAAGTGGTTATGTTTCTACTAATCACATACAAAAATAGTTTAATGCTTTTATTTACTTATTAAATAATTCTTAGAGGCACTGGGAATCAAGAGTTGAACAGCTGAATATGTTACAGCTTATGTTCTGGTTCTGACCTGCTAGAGTCTCCCCAAAATACTGTATGGAACACTATTCAGAATTATCCCCAAGAAAGAAGGAAGGTGGAGAGTGTATTCACAATCCTCTGTCCTATCTTACATCAACTTTAGTTGGCATTGTCTGCAAGGATGACAGCAAATACCAGAAGCATCTGCTGCAATTGCTACAGAGATGGCGCTTGTCTATTTGACCTGGATCCCGGAGCTGTCCACCATTGGCCTTCACATTCTGCTCACTTGAGTCTGCTCATTCGAGTCTGTTCATTCAGCCTCACTTTTGAATACAAGAAATTGTATTCAATTCATATATATCCACACTAAAAAATAACCCCTACAGTCACCCCATATACACACAGGTTTCTCATCCATTAAACCAAACACAGACCAAAAATAGCAAAATAGACTGAGTATGTATTTTATGTGTACAAGCATTTTTCTTTTCCATTATTATCTAAACAATACAGCATAACAACTATTTGCATATGATTTACATCGAATTAGGTATTATAAGTAATCTAGAGATGGTGTAAAGTATATGGGATGATGTATGTAGATTATATGCAGATACTATACCATTTTATATGAGGAACATTATCCATGAAAATTTGGGTATCAGCAGAGGTCCTGGAATACTAAAAATTCTGTCTATCTATCTATCTATCGTAATTTCAACTCATAAGATGACTACTGTACTGTAGAGACCCAGGTACAAAGTAGCCATTGCAGAAGATTGCAACACGAGTTGTATACATCAGACATCATGGAAAAGAAATGGGAAAGCTTTATGTATAAAGAATTACTTGTGCAGATTTTGTATAGAAAAACAATGGCAATATTTAGGGGAAGGCAACTATTTACCTTCTAGAAATAGCAAGAAATATGACGTAACAAGGTCCATGGTATGGCAAGGATGTAAGAGAAGAGGCTAGAAGTGAGATCCACATGCAGGAAAGTTCTAACTTCCCTGTTTTAAATTAATTTCCCTGCAGTGGGAGATTGATGAAGGTGTTGGAGATAGATGTAAGTGAGTCATGTATTGTGAGTCAAATGATAACTTCATCTCAATGAACATTCACAGTTCACACACTTCATATTTAGAGACAATAAAAAATGAAAATGGGATTTCTAAGATGTAATAAAGTTATCTTTGAAGCAAATTTCTATTGTAATTATTGTATTTTAGTACATAGTATTATTCATAAATTGGAGCACATCATGTGCTCTGATCAGAGATTGAAAAGCTTAATTCTTTCTAGGTTAGATAGCACATATTTTAGGCTTTATGGACTTCATGGTCTCTGTCATAACTACTCGATTTCTCTACTGTAGCACAAAAGCAGCAGTAGACAGTCTATAAGTGGACTGATGACTGTGTTCCAATAAAACCTCACTGACAAGAGCAGGCCAGATCTGGCCTAATCAACATCACTTGCTGACCCCCACAGGAGATCAATGCTTCTTAAATTTTCATGTGCAAAAATTACTGCAGAATGGTTAAAAGGAAGATTCTGCTATAGCAGGTCTGTGATGGGCCTCTGTGTTTCTAACTCCGAGGTTAGGATGCTGATGTCCCTTTAATGAATCTGGAGTCACAACGGGGATTAGAGTGAACCTTCACTTAGAAATGTTTCTGCATTTGGACCTTGTACTGTCTTCTCCCACTAACCCCCAGGACTTTATACCACGTATAAAGCAGTGTTACATTAAGCTTGCTTTCCCAAAATTTCCGTAACTTTAAAAGTCACTTAAAGCAATTGCTCTCTACATAGATTCTCAGGCCTTTCACCCTGGAGAATCTCATTCATCTGGAGGTCAGGAACAGGCCCCGAAGTCTGGGCCATAAAAGCCCCAGAGAGGGTTACTGTGACCAAGAACATTTGGGAAGCACTCAGAATCATTCTCTGTCCCCTACAATTCTCCACCACTCTCAGAGAGGTCAAAGTTATTATGATCCTGCCACAAATTAGGCACAGTTTGAGGAAATGGCCTGAGACTCTATTGGAGGCCCACACTGTCTCTGACCTCAGGAATAAGGGTCACAGGCAGTAATATCCTTCAGAGAACACAAAGGACCCTACACTTAGGCACATACTATTTATAGAAATATAGTTGCTCAGCCTATTCCACAGTGAGTGCTTTACTTTCATCTTCAATTAAAGCCAATCTGAAAAGAACTGGGAGAGATATTTATATTGCCCCCAAGGAAAATGGGGACAAACACACCAGTGCTTTCACCCTAAGAAACATTTAACTAATAGAACTAGGAATTATGGATCACTCTTGGTACTTTGAGGAAGAGTCTCTGTGATCTGTGTCCAGAGAAAAAGTATTCCTTAGAGAATGTCTCTTGCAGGCAAAGAAGTACTGAAAAAAATACATGAGTTTTCTTCAAGATACATATATCCAAGAAAAATATTAGGGCTTTGAAGAAACGAAATAAATTTATTTAAATGATTTGAAAATAAGTTCTTCAAATAAAACAGAACCAAGTAAAAAGTTTGTCAATAATAGTGCTTTTAAACCACATGGGTTCAAACAGAGCCTCGAGGAAGAAGCATTACCGCAGAGGGAATTCAGATCTCCTCACCCTAGAATACTGCATATTTCTCAGAAAACGTGAAATGCTTTGCTTTTGTTTGTATTTATAATGCTTCTTCAAGGGTCCTGGTACCTAGACCTCCATTTAGTAATTACTTATTTACATACTGTAAAGGATAGCTTAAATGTTCACAACCACCCCCAGAAAACTTTCACATTCAATTTACCTCACAATTACCCAAAGACTCACCATCATCTGCCTAATAAAATTTCAGTTCCATAATGTGTGGTACAAACCTTTTCTGGCCCTTGTCCCTTCTGGCTTCTCCAGCCTCACCTTGGCCAAATCCCTCTCTGCCCACCACATGTACTGGAAAGCCTCATTGTAATCTCCTGATCACATCAGACTTGATCACTGCTTGGCATTTGCAGGTGTTTTCTGAGTTTAGAAAATCTGCTCCCTGCTCCTGCCCACTCCTCCTGCCCCATTTGTCTGCTGAGCAAACTCGAAATGATGCTTCACAATCAGCGCAAATGCAGTCTTCCCCGCTAAGCATCTCTGACTGAGGAGTGTGCTTCTCTGTACACCCTTCAGACCCAGGCCCCATCAGTGAATTATGATATCACATCATTTCCATTCATTACCAGTTCTCAGTCTATTCTCCAAATAAATTTAAAGCCTCCTTGAGAATACAACAGTTCCAGTTCATCTTTCTATTTCTAGTTCTACTCCCAAACACAGTATTTGATATAAAACACAGGCTTTGTGCCCATCTGAAAATATGGATGACAGTGTAAGAATGAATGAACCAATAGGGCAAAGATCTGTACGCAGGAGTAGCTTTCAGAGTTGACCCTCGCTAATTGGATGATGACCGGTTAAGCTATTCGCCTATAGTGCCTAAACTCCCCTACTTAGGAACAAGGTCTTGTTTCCAGGCCTTTAATCCATTAAATCTATATTTGTACCAAGCAGCTGGCATCACATAAAAATAGGCTTCCAGTACCCTCTGATCAGACACAGTCTTAGTCCTGAACCACTTGTGTTAACTTACTCCACACTCCACACCCCACGTGTTTCTGATCCTTCTGGCTTAAAGCCTCATTACATAATCTCCTGTTAATAATCTCGCTGTGTTTTAGGTCTAAACTGCATCCTTCTGATGATGACCTGGGTTCTTCTCCCAGGTCATCATTTGAACTTGGCCTCTGAATTTATGGTTCCCTATGATAGGTAACATTTAGCACCCAGCACACCCTGAGAATGCCCTCAGTTAACTCTCTTGCTTTACTCACTCACTCCTGAGTGGGACGCAGAGACAGGGATGGCTTTGAGCTGTTAGCTGAGGGGAACTGAAACATAGTGCAAATATTAGGGGAAAAGGAGGAAGCAGAGGGAAAAATGATCTAAATACCAGGCCAATTGATATATATCATTCCATTTTTGAGAGCTAGTTATACTCCTCTTAAAATTGATTTCACCTCTAGAATTTAAGTCATTAAAAGAAACGTACATTGAGATGTGAAAAGAGAAAATAAACTTAGGTGGGTGTAGAGGTAGGTGACAAAAAGATAAATGAAAATGGTGAAAGAAAACCAATGTGAGAAACTCTTTTTTTTTTTTTTTAGTGGTGCTGGGGATCGAACTCAGGGCCTTGTGCCTGCCAGGCAAGCACTCTAACCGCTGAGCTAAATCCCCAGCCCCCAAGAAAACCAATTTGGCACAATTATCTGTGCTAGTATATTTGTGCAAGTTCAAGCCTAGCCTGGTGACTTAGTGACTAGTAAGACCTGTCTCAAAATAAAAAGTAAAGGACTGGAAATGTAGCTCAGTGCAAAGACCCTGCATTCAACTGAGAGAGAGAGAGAGGTGCGAGAAGAGAAGGGGAAGGGAAGGGGAGCAAGGGAAGAAGAGAATAGAACAGAAAGGTAAAGAGAAGAAAAGAACTAGAAACTGTTAGAACAATAGAATCTAGGGCTCCAATACTGCAAAATTCGATATCATCTATGATATTTTTGCATTTCTCTGTTACATGAGCATGAAATAAACTCCATGTTGTTAGCCAGACAGCAAGAGACAGAGAAAGAGACAGACAGAGAAGAAATGAAATGTCAAGTTCATATCTGCTGGCCTGAGTTGAAGCGTTAAGCTTGGCCAGTCATGACAGAGGTGGGAGGGACAGATCTGATGGTTAAAAATAAAAATACGTCGGGTCAGGAAGATGTGGGCTTGAGTCTCAAATCTACGCTTGTAAGACAGGAATAACTCAGAGAAGTTACTTAGCTATACTATCTCCCATTTTATCATTTCTAAAATAGGAATAAATATGCCTTTCAGGGTTAACTCAGTTTGTGACCAGAATCACGGAAAGCATCAAGTTCATGAACCAACGTACCACTGCAAATAATGAAGAATAAATGATGTAATAAGTGATTATTATAATACTACTACTAAAACTACATTATTTGAGAACATGCCCATATCATGTTGATGTCTACTACATCCTGGAAAAACATGAAAGCATATTTGATTTCTACTATTCTAGGCAGAGTCCTCATATAGTTTTCAAGTAAAACTGTCCAACTATCCAATAGTCATAACTATTTGGTTATTACTGATGAACCAGAATACAAATTAACCGTTCTCAGTTCCATTTCTTAAAATCAGATTCCCTCCATTATTCTTAGAGCTTTTCTCTTCAATACTTTTGGTGGCAATGCCATTCATTCCAATTATTCACATCAAAACTACCCCTCATCTAATCCAAGGACAAGTTTTGTCAGCTTCTACCTGCTGCTACTATCGTAGTTCAAGCTGCCTGAAGTGCTGCAAAAAAACTCCAAAATAATCTTAATGATTCTACCTTTGTTTCCCTGGAGTCTATTCTGAAAGAGGAGTCAAAGAGATGATTTATAAACATCTTTCAGATTCACATACTTGCTCTATTCAAATTCTCCATCACCTTCCCATTCCAAAGCAAAGTGTTTTGATACCCTACATGGGGCCTGAGCAGCCCAGCATCTGCTTTCTCTTCCACACAAGCAACATGAGCCTGCAGGCTGATTGTCAAATGACAAGCTCACTCCTAAATCTTCGCATTTGATCTTGTCTGGACCTCTCTTTCTAAAAATATCTGCATGACTTGTTTCCTCATGTTTCTGACATCACAAGCAGCTTATCACCGGTTCAGAGTGGGCTCTAGTCTTAGCCGTGGTTTCTACAAAAGCAGACCTTGGCTAGGTGCGCATCTGTAAGGCCAGCACTCTGGGAGACTGAGGCAGGAAGATCACAGATTTCAACCCAGCCAGGGCAACTTAGCACCCTAGAAATAGCCTGACTGGGAAAAAGAAAGAAAGAAAGAAAGAAAATGGACTGAGTATTTTGGCTTAGGGCAAAAACCCTGGGTTCAGTCTTCCATTCGCCCCCCCCACCAACCCAACCTGCACCAAAAGAGTCAGAGCCTGAGAAGAAAGCTTGAATGAAAGCATCTTTAGAGGGAAATGATCCGAAGAAGAGAATAGGGTAGGAAGAGGAGAAAGCTAACCCACGGCTAGATTATCAACCTGGTCATTACTGTGGGAAACCGGGGCTCAGCCTGGCTGGCCCCTTTGTGAATACAGAGAATCCAGAACTGCTTGTTTGTATGGGAAAGAAGGGGGTTCTTACCCACCAGCCCCTCTCTCCAGTTGCTCAGGGGTTGGCATATTATCCTCACGAGCCAGAGAGCACAAGCATGTGTCAGGGAATTGTGGGGGCTGACACTCAGTGGGACTCAGCAGACACTGTGCAGAGATACAGTACACCAAACCGAGGTTCTGTGAGATAATATCTATGCGAATCTGGTTGCTGTAGAAAAGAATGAACTAAGACGAGGCTTAGGAGTTATCTAAACATCTCATCCAAAACAGCCCTCACTCCTACCCTGCCATTGCCTACCATCTTAACCTCCTTACTACTGCCTCGTCTATCTAGGAGCCTATAGGGTTAAAGTTCTCCCTTGTTAGATTATAAACAACATGACTCTGCCTCGAGCATTTTGTTCTCCTCAGTATTCCCAATTTCTGGAATGGCATCCAAAGCAATATTACAAATACTTGCTGAGATGGTGCATTTTTGATAAAATGTCCTGTGTACATTTGCACACATGCATGAGAGCTATAAATTGATCACAGTGTCCATATATAGTCAAGATATATTGGTGTTTGTTTGCCACCGATATCTGTTCATCCAACTTTTCTTACAAGCAAGGATGCTGCATTCTTCCTAAGTGAAGTTAGATTAGATTTAAGCTGAAGCGTTAACAGAAAGCCCGCCAAAGCACTAGACTAGTGATCAGAGTTACCTGAAAGGCTAGCTGAAAAAGAGTGCCCGATCCACCCAGGTCTGCCAGAGACTGAAGAAGGGGACTCTCTAACCTGCGATGTGAATGCTGCTGCTCTGGGGACTGTATCAGGTGAACCGCTACATCGAACAATTCTCATAGCCCCTTTCAGTGGGCACTTTTCCCGCTACACAGCCTTCCCCAGGGAGTGTGGAGACCAAAGGGAGGCAGCAGGTTTGTTTCACTTACGCTGCTCCAAAGCTCAGTACAGACCTGTTGGCTGAGACTTTACCAGGTCACCGTTCAACACGGGATTTACTCACTGTGTTCAGCTGATCCTGGTGAAGCGTTCTGGCCCGCTCAAATTAAGAGTCCTCTTTCCAGTCAGTACTAGCACATTTTTTAAATAAACCATATCTTTCTTTAATTGGCGTGTCTAAGTGGAAGCAGGAAAACAGGATATGAAGACCAGAGTAACAACAGCAAAAATCTCAGAAAACACGAGGAAAACGAAAAAGGCCAATCCTTCTTTAGGGGCAAGACTCTTTTACACATGATAACATTGGAGAAATCAAACTGATTTCCTTTGAAGAGAGGAAGAAATCCTGGGATGAATAATTAGCTCTCCATTCTGCAGGAAAAGGTAGCTCACTATCGGCAGTGGTCGGCTGCTACTATTGCTCTTAATGCCATATTTTTAATCAAAATCAGCTTCCAGCTCTACTGATTTCAGTGGGTGATCTGGGGACCAAATCAGACGTGAGAGACAGTGTGCCAGTGGTGGATCTTGGCCATTGCTTTCTATGGCAGCCAGTTAGGAGGTTCTGGAGACACAGGATTCTATTCCAGAAAATGAAACATCTTGTGATCTGCCCCATCCTCCCACCCACCCCACCAGCCTGAGCAGATTTGGCCATAACATAGAGTCTATTTCTGGGTTAGATTTCACTGGTGTGTTTTCCAACAACAAATGCTGCTTGTGATTCCATGAATAGAATATCTCTTATGGCAGAAGATTAACAAAGCTAATTATTAGAGAATATAGAATTAATTTACTAGCTGATTTAATTAACTAATCTATGTGAATTGAATCTTTCTCTACCTGGGGAAGTTTTCATTTCTATTGGTTATGATAAACTTGGGGATTATCTTCGAAGATTATTCTAATTCCAAAAAAAAGCTTTTTGGGCCTTTTTCATTCTTATATGCTGGTAGAATTGTGTAACATTTTGTATTTTAAGGGCTTGAAATTTGAAATCATAGTTTCTTACTAAGCATTTGAAAATAAAGAGATAGTATAAGTTACATATATAGAGATATAAGCCAGAGACAGACAAAGAAACAACATAGTTTATGGATATGGATACAATCTGGACAAAAATTCTTTCAGAATTAAAATCAATTTCTGAATCAATGATCTTTGGGCCAAACTCGAACTTTGCAAATAGCTCTTGCAAATCTCTGAAACCTCTATGAATTCTTGGCAGCATGTTTCACTCTCAGAATCTATACATATGTATTAGGTGGGAAAGCAAAGTAACATTGCGTCATGGTCCTTTCAGAATAATAGAATTCTCTCTTCAGCTTTGTCATATGGCAATTTCTCAGAAAATCTAAACTGAAGTCCTACAGGATTTATAAAAGTATTGTTTATCCCTATCAACTTATATTTCCTACCAAAATCTTCTCTGGAGAAATTTCTTAGTTATGTTCATTAGCATACCCATAGGAGTGTCTCGCATGACTGCGAACTTGCCTTATTAGAATTGCGTATGTGGGGACTGACCTGTCTTCTGTTCCAGCAGCAGATGCACCATCAGACGTTCTACTACATTCCTTTATTTCTTCTCATTCCAACACCTAAAATTGAGTGGTTCATGTTATTCCAACAAAGAACAACAAAATGCAAACACTTTTAGTTAATCACTTGGGGATGAATGACTATCTCCAGTTTAAAGCACATTTTTTAAAATTAGAGATTTTTGAAGCATCTAAAATGTACCATTAAAATAAAGTTTAAAAAAAAATAAAATGCCTAGGAAACTAGACTTATTAAAAAAAAAAAAAAAAGCTGAGACCAGGGTTAGATCAGCAAGGTGGCATCCCCAGAGCTAGAGTTCCTGCCAGAATTATCCCATGTGAAAGTTTCACCAGACATCCTTTCCTCAGCGACACAGGGTAAAGATGGGCCACCAATCCTTTTAGAATTCTTGTTGGACTAGGAAGAAAATGAAAATATGAACTCTGAACACTAACACAACTCTCTTGTTAAACACACACGAGATCCTTTTCAATATTAGGCAAAACGCACAGACATTTAGTCTGCACTGTAAACCCTCACATCTCAGCAGTATTAATGCTGAAGTGGTATCTAAGGACCTATTCAGAGCAATTCCAGAAAATGCTTCTTGTGCAAAAAAGCAGCTCTCAAAGCGGGATAGCAGGGCTCCACCATTTCATTGTTGCTGGTTTTGTGTTCATTTTGCCAATAAATAAAAACCAAACTGCAGACAAAATACTTCTTCTAGGACTGAATATTTTTCTATGTGCTTGAAGACTCTAGTTTAAAAAAAAATAAATTCATGAGAGAGACAGAGACACAGAGAGAGACTGAGATTTACTCAGTAGATGCAATAAATGGTGCGCGCCCTTCACTGTGCATTCAGAAGCTGTATGGTAATGCTAGGCCCTGACACACTAGCAGGTCCTGAGTCCCCATCATTGCCATGTACTGCAGATCCCTGATTGCCTTCACCCAATTCCATGGCAGCATTTCAAAGCTTTCTTTGCAACCTCAGGTGACGAGGACTGGTCACCATAAAAACTCTGGAAAATCAAGTCTTGTGACTAACAAAGAGGTGACATTTAGAAGTAACTTTTGCCTGCATGCCATAGATCTTCATAGAGCCAATCAAAATTTTGTGGATAGCCAAAGGAATGCCTTTTCTATAGGGTTCCTTGGATCTTTAAAGAGTTTTCGTGCTTAAAAACAAGATCTCTGTCATATTTGTAGTTGGCAAACTTTTCAATAGTAATTAAAATTTCTGGTAGCCAGGGAGAACTGGGTAGTATTGCAGAGTTTAGAAGTAGAAACAACGACGACAACAACAACAACAACAACAACAACAACAACAAAAAAAAAACAGAGGAAGCAGAAACCAGAAGAATGTTAGGTTTGGAGATGTGGTAAGCAAACTATCTAAAAGCAAAGAAAGACACACTAAATATGATTGTTATCTATAACATATATTTTGCACCAATGAGTCCATGGGTCAGATAAAGGGAACAAAGCCATGGAAATTATAGTTTAGATCTCAGGACCTGCTTCTGAAGACAACAAAAGGAAATTTTCTAGGTTCTGAATTTCTCAACCATATTGAGAGAAGTTGATCAGGTACCCTCCAAGTTTTGTTCCAGCTCTCAGATTAGGTAATTACAATTTGAATTTGTGATTCTGTTGCCAGCATTTTAGGGCATCAACATTGATTTCTGTGAAAACTGTAAATAAGGGAAAAGAAAACATGCTGTATTTCATTTTTCTTTACTCTTTAGTATTACTATAGAGTCATGCTCCAAGACTTACTTACAGGATCTTGTTTGTATGCACAGCTAACAAGCCGCAATACGTCTTGCAGAATCTGCTATTTTACTGGTCTGGCAGCGTTGGGTCATTATAGCTATAAAATATTGTGGCAGAATAATGCCATAAGAAGAAATGCAGTGACAAGATGAGAAGGCTCTTTGACGACTTCAGGCCAAATATCTACTACGTGTCACACTCTAACCATCAAGCTGTTGGGATACAATCTCCCAAAGTTACTGCACCAATGCTTTTATCCTGGCCTTTAACCAGTCACTGAGAATCTGGTTTTTGAGTCACAATCTGAACTGTCCATATAGCAATAGTAATGAGCAAAATGAGTCAGATTCACAAGCCTTACTAGGTATTTTTTGTGATAAATTATAAGTTCTATTTGTGTTATTTAAAAGTCCTTCTAGATGAAAGTTAGTGGAAAAATTAACATTATTCTTCAGGAGTGTAATTATTGTACATTTAAATGTGCACTCATGGTATGTATTCATTAACTGAATAAATATTAACTGCCTACTATGTTCAAAGTATATCTGAATCTATTAAAATCTTAAAACATTTTACTTCTCTTTTTACAAATATCAAGCCTTCATGGATTCAGGGGAAATTGCAACATCTCTTAATATCACTTAATGAGGCAGCTACAGGTGTAACTTAATTCCAGACAAAGCCCTTCTGATGACCTGTCATTTTGCGATTCTCCTGGTCATACACGGTGGGCTTTTCCTGTGAAGTATCCCCACACTTCATGAGCTCACGGTGTAACTTGTGCTTAAAGGGGTCCATCTTATTGTTCAGAAGTATGCACCCATGATACTGAAAACCGTGCTAGTACACACACGCACACACAATCCACACCCGGCTCTGAGCGTTTTTACATCATTGCCATGTTGCAGAACGCGTTCAGATTCTCCACATTTCGATGCCGCTGCAGCTAAACGGAGCACATGCTTCTCCTTGGCGGCAGCACCCTGAAGCTGCACAGCCCCTGGAAGAGGCTGCTCCCACAGCACCCCCGGCCATCACCCGTCCTTGTCTGGTGTCCCCGGAAGATCCCAATGTGGTGATCGGTGAGTCATGCCGGTTTTATCAGCTTTCTCCCCGTTCTCTTGTAACTATGAGGAAGTGGATCTGCTTTCTCTTTCTAACCTGAGAAGGGCCACATCACAGGCACAATGTATTTCATTTTTAAATAATTGAGAAAAAGAAAAAGGTTCACAGTGTCATGAGAGTGTGTGCCATGTTCATGGATCCAGGGTTGTGATGAGCACCTACAGAAGAGGCAGGAGCTGACTGGACCGAAGCTGAGTTCTTAGCCATGCTGCTAGACACTGAGATCACACATGCTTGTGTGTCAAACCCCAGCCACGGGCTTCTTTCAGACAAAGAGCCATTGTTTGCGGTTTTGACCCCGGAGTCTCTTGGGCTTCTGTGGTTCTAGGCAGAAATGGTGATTCAATCAGTTCAACTACACACAAAATAGGAAATGATTCTGGCAAATTTCTCAGTTTCAGACATATTCAACTCCTATTTGAAACAATTTTGCCTGATTTTCATGGAGGCTGAATCTTAAATGCAACGGCTTGCATTAGTTAGGTACAAAGGCAAAGCACTGATTTTTTTCCAGTAGGAGGAAAATTAAAGGAGGCAATTCTCATGCAACTTACCAAGTCAACCGTTCTGCATCTTCATAATTACTACAGCTAATGTGACTAATTTGCTCCAAACCCTTTAAAAGTTCTTTAAAACAAGAACATGAAAGAAGGGCAGAGGAGGGATGCTTCAGAAAAAAATTGATGTTGTAACTGAATGACACTTTCTGAAAGGTACATTGGTACTATATTTATGTAGCGAGACACAATTTCTCCGATAGTTTTTCATGGCTTCCTGGGAGCGCAGTTGTTGCACAAACTAGTGTGATGTTACTAAGTATGGAATCTGTCCTTTCTTCCAAAATTCTCCACCATTTAAGTGGATGCTAATATCACGCAACACTGAAGATGTGTACAGTCTGATGGTGAACATGTTCCAACTCTTCTATTTCAGGGTTCACTGTTCCATGTGATTTGGAAAAGAAACTGGGTGTCTTAAAGTAGAAATGCCACAGATGTGCCACCTGTTCTAAATTCCCCCCTTTCCTTGTTAGTTGACAGGCCCAACTCTCCAGCAAGGTGCTTAATTTCTCTGGGCCTCGGTGTTTTCATCTGTCAAAGGGATTAAGATTTTCCAAATTTCTTTTGCACCAAAATTTATTTATTAAACATAAAGTCCAAAATTTGAAGTAAGTGAAAGTAATTTAGTTCCTGGCAGGTTTTTTTAGGTGTCATTTTTGTTAGTATGTGTTTGCTATACACGATGATTACATTCCTTGTGGGGAGTTGGTACATATATATAACACATTTCAATTCTTTTTTTCATCCCCTAAACCTCCCCTCCTTTGTCTCTCCCTCCGTCTCTTGATCCCTGTCCCATTTGAGATAGTTCTATCTTCCTACTTGCTATAACATTTCAGTTTGCTCTTTATTCATATTTTGGGTTTCTCATATAAGAAAAACTATGTGATATTTACACTTGTGTATTTGATTTATTTCACTTAACCTTATGGTCTCGAAGTGATGCATTTTTCTACAAATGACTCAAGTTTATCCTTCTTTATGGCAAAGTAGTGTTACATTGTATGTAAATAGCACGTTTTCTCTATCCAGTCATATGTTGATGGTCATATAGGCCACTTCCAAGATTTAGCTGTTATGAATTGTGCTGCAATAAACATGGGTATGCATGTATCACTGTAGTAGGATGTCTTTAACTCTTTCTGAGATGACATCTAGAAGAGGTATAGCCGAGTCAAATGGAATTCCTAGTTTTAGTTTTTTGAGGACTCGCCATACTGACTTTCATAGCGCTTGTACTAGTTTACATTCCCATCAACTATATAGAACAGTTCCTATTTTCTCTACAGCTTTGGCAGCATTTGTTTTTACTTGATTTACTGATGATAGCAATTCTTTCTGTAGTAAGATGGAATCTCAGTCTTGTTTAAATTTGCATTTATCTAATGGTCAGCAATATTGAGTGTTTCTTCGAGTGTTTGTTGGCCATTTATAATTCTTCTGAGAAGTGCCTGTTCATTTCAGTTGCCCCCCTCTTTTTTTTGAATGGGTCTTTTATTTAGAGAAGTCTAATTTTTTGAGTTCTTTATATATCCTAGATATTAGTCCTCTATGTGAGGAATAGTTGCAAAAAAATTTTTTCCCACTCTGTAGAATGTTTCCTTTGCTGTGCAGAAGCTTTTTAATTTGGTATGATCCCACTTGTTGATTCTCAGCACTACTTGCTGTACAAAACAAGACAAAGTTCCAATAAAAAGGAGAACTATAGCCTCATCTTTTTAATGAATATAGGTGCAAGAATTCTCAACAAGATACTGGCAAACAGAATGCAACAAATCATCAAAGAGATCATACATCATAACCAAGTAAGCTTCATCCCAAGGATGCAAGCAAAGATGGTTCAACATATGCCAGTCAATAAATGTAATACATAAACAGAAGCAAGGACGAAAATCACATGATTATCTCAATGGATGTAGAAAAGGGTTTTGACAAAATCCCAACATTGATTCATGGTAAAACACTTAGGGAGAATAAATAGAGAATGACTTTATCTCAAGCTGATAAAAGTCATTTGTGACAAATCTACTGCCAACATCATATTAAATGGGGAAAAATTAAAATCTTCACCTCTAAAATCAGGAACAAGACAAAGATGTGTGTTGTTGAACTTCTGTTCAACACAATCCTTCAAATATTAGCCAGAACAATCAAGGAAGTGAAAGAGAAAAGATGTGTATGGGGAAGAAGGAAGCCAAATTATCATTATTTGCAGATGACATAATGACATAATGGCATCCTCTACATAAAAGAACCCGAAAGTTCCACCCCAAAACACCAAGAATTAATAGCCAAATCCACCAAGGGAGTCAGATACAAAATTAACATGTAAAAATAATGAAATCATTGAAAAAATTAGAAAAATATACCTTTCACAATAGCACCAAGAAAAATTAAATGCTAGGAATTAACCTTACCAAGGAAGTGAAAGACCTCTATAATGAAAACTATGATATTCTGAAAAAGGAGATAGAGTGGAACATCAGAAAATGGAACGATATCTCCTGTTCCTGGATAGGCAGACCAATGTATTCCAAATGGTCATATTTTCAAAATTGATATAGTTTTAATGCAATCCCAATCAAAGTAACAGCAGCAACCAAATTGGAGAAAACAATCCTAAAATTCATATGGAACCAGAAGAAACTGAGAATAGCATAAGCAATCCTGGGCAATAAGAGCAAAATGGGAGGTATCATAATCCTGGATTTGAAGTTATACTATAAAGCTACATTGATAAAAACAGCATGGTGCTGGCACAAAAACAGACACGTGGATCAGTGGAACAAAACAGAAGATGCAGAAACAACCCTAAGCACAATCAACCATTTGATCTTTGACACATGGCCCCAAAAATACACTGGAGGAAAGATAGCCTCTTTAATAAATGTTTCTGGCAAAACTGGCTATCCACATGTGGAAGATTGAATCCAGACCCATATTTCCCATGGTGTATAAAACTAAAATCAAAATGGATCAAAGATCTAAATGTTAAAACAGAAACAATCTGCTGGAAGATAAAATAGATAAAACTCTTGAAGTCACAAGCATAGGCAAGAACTTTCTGAATAGGGTTGATTTTTATAAGTTCAAATCCATAGTATATTGTCTAGCCCTTCAGTAACCTCTGGGGCCACAGTGATGAGAAACTTCAAAGGATGCTGGTGCTCTGAAGATTTTATACAATTGCCTTCCCAGTCCTGAATGTCCAAACTCTAAGATTTTTATGAGTAAATAAAACTTTCAGTGTTTAAACTATGCAGCTGAATCTAATTCTAAGCAAGTTGTATCACCTCTTCTAAGAAATAAACAAAAAACTGAAGTACTAGCACTCATTGCCATAAGACGTGCTGAGAAAAGAGTCTTATGTGGACAGTATGGGAACCAGTCTGATTCAGTGATTGGCTAAGCAACCTTCCCTTCCCCATTTTTTTCTTTGTCAGCCTTATCATGGAAGCTCTTACAACTTGACAATAACAACAACAACAACAATAACAACAATAACAGCAAAAAGCCAAGCTAATATTCGCTTGTCCAGAATTTAAAGAAGAAAAGGAAGAAATAGAATGGAAAAGAGTAAAGGAAGAAGCTAAATGCATACAAAGATAATAAATCACGTGTCCACTGAGTTAGGACAGGATTTGTGAGGGTGTACATTATATCTAATGCCTAATTTTCCGTAGAACATTCATGCCACCTCAATGTAGCAGGTAGTATTAGACATGCAGAGCTGAGCAGCCTATGCCTCATGCTCAGAATGAATATACCATCCAAGGAGTCACACAGCCTCGGTGGAAGCCTTTTCTGTGATGTGATCTCATTAACCTCAGCCTCCAAAGTGTCCCTTTCCCAGTACAGATAGTATTGATTTCCCTATTCAAAATAGCGCCACACCACCCATTTTCTCTATAGCACTCAGCACTTCTCAACATATTGGACATTTTTGTTTTTCTAATAACTCCATCCCCTTCACCCATGAGCAAAAGCAATGTAACAACAAGACCTTTATTATGTTTACCATTCTAGTTCTAGTGCCCAGAAAAGTACCTGGTACATAATAGGTGTTCAATAGATATTTATAGCATAGATCAATTTAAGAAGTTCTTGTGTATGTGTATATGTGTGTGTGTTGTTCTTCAGTTTTTAGATTTTTGCTCTTGAGTCTAAAGTCACCATATTAAATTTATCTCATCTCACTTTTTGAGTTCAATTTATAGCCTGATTTATTTTGTGTTGTATTTCACTTTTAATAGTGAAAGAAAGCTATTTACATCTCATGCTAGTATCTTGACAGTGAAATGAGATACCAAATGGCAATTCTCTTTGATTAATCCTTGATAAGCATTCTGGAATCACATCAAATATCCTTAATGCCTTTTCCATATGACAGCTCATCAGCTACTGGGAGACAGTTATCATATCGAACCTTGCTGCATCCTCACCAGTTTTCCTTATTCAAAGTAAAAGTGCAATTTCTGAAACCTCTTCTCATATGACTTACTTTGTCTTTTCACTGTTCTGGTTACTCCTCTCAGTCGTGTCTTAAACTACCAAAATTCCTATTTAAATGCTGTGCTCAGCTCTGAATGTAATGCTCAAGCTGAACTTTGTATAGTGTTGTGCAGAACAGGACTACCAACTCCCCTTTCTAGAGACTGTTTCGATTAAGGCATCCTAAGAGACACTTACTTCTACTCTTGTTTTTCTGTATACCCTAAATATCATGAATATTTAGTGTGAATATAAAAATGAATATTTAATTGTTGGTTCGGTCTAATCCCTACCAGTGAAGCCAAGAGGAAGCAGCCTGATCCCTGAAGGGCGGAGAAAAGCAGGCCAAAGGGAAGCAGGAAATAACCAACCAGCCCAGAGAAGTCTCCCGGTGGGAAGGAAGAAATTTCATCTGTGGCACAGAGGGTAATCGTATGCAAATTATCACATCTTCCACAAACACATCTTCCAATAAGTCACCACGCTGCTCATTCAACACTGACAAGTGTTTAAGGCTATCTCTACAAGATAACAAAACATCTTGAAGAAGAGAGATAAAAATCATCCAGATGTTGGAGGAATGAGTTGACACTGCAGCCAGTTGCAGCTGCCATAGTCCTTTTCCGGCACTTTTATAAGATCTCATTGGACTTCTTGTATTTCTCCAGAACGCTAGCTCTACATAGACGCACACACACACACTCACACACACGTACACACATACGGACACATATACACGCACACAGAAGAAAAAGTTGTGAAGGACTCCCACGGCTTTTCTAAGGAAAGAAGAAGTACGAGCTTTTTGGCTGTAGAGGGCTCCTCAGTGAAACTCGTCATTTTGAAATTACTATTTATATGTGAAAGTTGCAAAGGAATTTCTATCTTCATTATTCATTGTCTTTGAGTCTTCAGAACTTTTCTTATGCTAGAAACACGTTGGTTCCCCTCATGACAAATATCAAGTGACTACTTCTAGCACTTCCAGCTTGTACTTAGTTGCAATCTGTAGTTGCCGATTTCATAATTCTCTTGTATTCTGTGATTCTAGGAGTCCGCGGAGACAGGTAACAGACCTAACTGTACCATCGTGAGTGTTTTTTGAACAAAGCTAGAACCTTGAAAGTATACACAACTAAATATTAAATTAAATATCAAAATTCTGTTCCTTCACATCATTCTAATTAATGAAATTTTTAAAAGCCCACAGAAAAAGATATGAGTCTATTTCTATAAACACTCTTTTGTGCCAAAAATCATATAGATTCCCTTTCTATTTTGAGGTGTAGTTTTTTTTTCCAAAGAAAAAGAAACATTTCACAGTGGCTAACTTCATAGGAAAATCAATGCAGCTTTTTTTTGCCATGAAAAATCATACTGTGATAATTAGGAAAATTTTTAATGTTACTGAGGAATAAGAAAGTAAAACATATTGCTTTGAATTAAAATATAGAAATTTACAGCACCACCTATTGGTTTCAAAATAAATATTGAACTTTTTCTACTAATTTTAAAAAATGATATAAAATATATTATGATTATCACTTTGAGTCATACAAAGATTAATTTTCTTTTACTTCCCAATGATGCTATAGAAACTTTTCAAACAAAATAGATATTCAGGAGATGTGTCCACTTGACTCTTTAAAACTAATATAATTTAAAGCTATTATATGCCAAAATACTAAAATAGAATTGGGAATTTTATTCACACATCACTTGTTTTGTGTTACATTTTTAAATCACCCTTTGAGTGTTATTTCTAAACAGATGGACTACGTTGGAGTACAGCTTCTGTGTTGTCCAACTGGAATGGAGGGCTTATACACCTGACCTTTCGTTTCTCCCTTTATGACAGTCCCTAAATCTGGAAAAGCCAGAAACCTTGCACTAGAATCCACTCTCCAGCACTGGCTATTCCAGAGCCTCCTCGAGATATGCTTTCTCCTTTTATCCAAGCCCGCTTCTGTCACTAGCAAGGGACCTCTGTAAGAATCCTGGAAATGCATCATCTCCATGCTGCTCTCCACATGGGCCAGTCTGAGTCTCTCTCCAGGACACACTGCCCTTCCAGGGAACCCAGAGTGAGAGCCACTCCGCCCATGCCTGCACATTAGGAAGCATCTAGATGACACCTCATAGAAACTCCCCTGCCTGTCTTTGGGAAAACCAAGTTTATGAGGGAATCATGCAATTCTGTAAGAGAGCTTATGAACACATTTGTCTCTCCGATCCTATTTCTTTTACATGGGATATTTTTAAAATATAGTTTCCCATTTTTAAGACTTGAAATGAAGCGAAGGCCTGGAGGCCATCAAATCTGACATCTTGGCCCTAATATCTCTAGTGGGCAAACGATCTGGAAAACTGAACACTGTACAGCAGACATCAAGATGGAATGGAAGGGAAAACTTATCTCACTTAGACCCCACATTAACAACATATTTTAAATGGTTTATTTTCATTTAACCAAATAATACCCTCTCCAAAATTTCAGCAGTCATTAAAATATGAAGACTGAATTTTAAAGTAGAGGAGATGAAACAAAACAACTCAAAAATAATTTCAGGCTCTCAGTGGGTCAAGCATAAGAAATTAGATTCAGATTTTTGTAAGTGAAGGAATTGTTAAGCTGAACTATATAAAACTACATTTAATAAGTCAAAAATTGTCAAACTGTAAATTTCACGTGATTCAATCTAGTACTAAATGAAGGAAAAAATACTTCAACCATATTTAGAAACAAAACTGAAGAGAGAGGAAAAGAGCCAATAATACTTCACATAATCCAGATAGTGGTAATTAGTCTATTTTTCTTTCTTTCTTCCTTCCTTCCTTCCTTCCTTCCTTCCTTCCTTCCTTTCTTTCTTTCTTTCTTTCTTTCTTTCTTTCTTTCTTTCTTTCTCTTTCTTTCTTTCTTTCTCTCTTTCTCTCTTTCCTTCCTTCCTTCCTTCCTTCCTTCCTTCCTTCCTTCCTTCCTTCCTTCCTTTTTTGCGGTACTACAGATTGAAGCCACAGGGTTTTGCACTGAGCTCCATCCCCAGCCCTTTTTTTATATTTTGAGGCAGAGGCTCACTAAATTGCCAAGTTGCCTAGGCTTTCTTAACCAAAACTGACACAATGCTTCACATCCGCACCCCTCCTGACTTGGGCAGTGCTAATTTCTAAGCACCAGCATTTGATACTACTTCCAACCTAAAGTATTGCTTCTCACCCGGTATCTGAAGGTCAGTTTAAAAATTTCCATGTTTAGAACTACTTGTCTTTAATGTAGTAAAATTCAAGACAGAGTTCATGATCTTATTTTGCTATTTTAAAAAAAAATTCTTCCTCTTAAGAAGGTTAGGAACATCCACAACCTGATTAGATGCAGAATCTTTCATACTCCTCCAGTATTCCAAGCAGGCTTCACACTACGCAGCCTTCACACCCTCTCCGCAGGTCTTACAGAACAAGCCATAATAACAAGCTCCCATGCCCTGGCTGGCTTTTTGGCTCAACGGGATCACTCTGTTGCCAAATCCTTCTTCAAGGGCTCCGTGGATTTATCCTTACATGCACCTTAGTGGCACGCTGTACTTTGTCTCTTTCGAACTCGAGTTCATTTTCTATGTACTCTTCTTACAATTCTGGCAACAAAACGTCTACATCCAGAAGGAAAGAAGCCCCTGATATATTTTTGGCTTTTTCTCTGAAAAATAACCTACTGTCATGCATGTAGAGAAAAGCATGTTAAAAACAAGGGGATGAAATTCGGGGGTCAGCTAGGGCCGTTACAGGCAGTCCAGACGAAATTTAAAGTGGGAACTGTGGTGATGGTTTTTGAGAAAATTGGGTGATGTTAGTTTCAAAACATACAGTCTGCTCATAATCTGGACTCAGCTAAAACATACCAAAAAGCTTAGCTCAGACCTACAAGGTTCACTTCTTTTAAACATAAAGCGAGGAAATGTGGAAGGTTTGTTCTTTCTTTCTCTTTAATAAAGTACATTAACAAAGTGCTTTGGGGAACACAATCCTTTTTATGGAGTTAGAATCAGCACTTTTAAAATGAGAAATATGTGTGGGGATGGGGTTTATTTTTGTATACATAAATACACACACATGCAGTGATTATTAATATTTCCATACACACACGTATGGAAATAATTGTCTCAAAAGTGGTTTAGATCTAGAAACAATTGGCAGACAAAGAAAGGAAAACTGAGAAAAGTCCAGCCTAAAAAACCGTCCCAAAGGACACAATTCCCAACAATAGGAAGACTGATAGCATAATAATCATCATCATAAATTAACATGGGGGGGTTGGAGGATTCTTTAGTATTTTTGTGGATTCACGTGAAAGGTTTTAGAAGTTAAATTATTTTCAATTAGATTTTTATTTGTATGTGTAAAAATAGACGGATAGCCTCAAATGAAGGGTAGGTGGATGTAGAAGTCTTGGCAACTAGTGATAACTGCAAGTCTTGGGTAGGTGCTTGCTAAAAGAAGAAAGAGGAGGACAAATTGAAATCCCTCCCTCCTGAAAAGGTACTCCCACCGCGACATGCTACTGTCCACTACAGAGCGTGTTTTGTCATGACCTTGCGGGATTCCGGTTGATTTTTATCCCATTCAACACAGACCATGCAATATTTACATGTTTGGTACATCAATAAAGGAAAAAACAAAACAGAAAGAAGAACACACAACACACACAAAATGAGATTGTGCTCCTTTGTTTCGCATTTTGTGCATCCCAGATTGTGGTAATTACCTCCCTAGCTTTACAAGCCTTTTCTTTCATTCTACGGGCAGTTTTTGGAATCGTGTTACACTTAACTCAGTTTAACAAATAAAAGTAGTCTGGCAAAATGGCACCGTGTGCTTTCCACAAATATTTGTGGTATAGGCAAGCTCTCAATGTTTTTATTATGCCCAAGGTTCCTTGGTTTTAGAGCAAGTGGAATAACGTAAAGGAAGGAGAAGCACGGATTTGGGAGCTGGGTGTGCGTTGGATGCACTTTGCAGATCCTTCTGTGCCAGAGAGAGAATGAAGGGAAAGATACATTTTAAAAATAACTAGGGGAATAAAAAGAGCAAAAATGGTTTGGAGACATTCAGCACGGCACAGTTTACTCTGGCGTGAGCTCCGGGCTAATGACAGAATAATAACATTTGGCGCTGGAGCCCCGAGAGGCTGACAATGCGCGCACTGTAGCCTGTGCGCCTCACACGTCCGCCGGCTCCACAGCCAGGACAAAGAATTGAAGAGCAGGGGCAGGAAGAAGGGGCTGAAAGGGAGTCTGCGCTGAAGTTTGCTGCCCTGTGGAGATACATGCACGGGGCTACAGATGTTCCTCATTGGCCAAGGCTGGCACATAATTGTGCTAGTATGTGCTTCATAATATTTTAATGAGCTTTTTTTCTAAATAGCAACTAAAACGAACAATAAGAAGCTCGTAGGGAGGGAAAGTTGCTGTTTTTTTTGTCCCTGGGAAAAAAAAATTCTCATAATAGGTTATATTAGAATGGCAGAAAAAACACTGGTCTGAGTTTAATAAAATTGGACTGAATCTAAAATATGGTTTCTAAATCTACCACCCCCTTCAACTTTAAGAGTTCATTCAGGCTGAAGGAATAACAAAACAAGGGTTAGAGTGTAATTCTGGTTGTTTGTTTCTCTCCCTCTCCTCCTTTCTCTCTCTCTATTTTTTAAGAGGAATAAAAACCTTAAGTGGAACTGTTGCAACAATGCTGTTAATATATTGTGCCAATTAAAGTCCTGAAATAAATAACAAACCACTTAATATGTGTTGTAAATGTCGTGCTGATTTAAGCATTGTTACGCATAGATTACATCTCTTCAGGGGATGGATGCTGATCCTCAGCGGAGGTTTCCTCTGTGTGTGTGTGTGTGTGTGTGTGTGTGTGTGTGTGTGTGTGTGGTGTTTGTTCCCTATTGTTCTTTTTTTTTTCTATTGCTATAGGGTAAATTCCAAATGAAAAATAAAAAGTCCAAGTTTGCTATCAGCAATAACGCAGGCAGTTTTGAACATTACAACTCCTGCAGAGAAAGTAACTTTTTTACCGTGTTCATTTTGTCATTTAAAAACAAACAAAACAGTCTATAACTAAATTAAGGTATGGGTCTTGTTTGAGATGTAACATTTTGGATGGGTTCTTCGCACAGATGTTTTTTATCTTAGCGGGAAACAAATGAGACAATTTAGTATTTGAACTTGTTTGTAAGTGAATGATAGTATCGACAATAATAAAGAAATACTAAGTACTGGACGCTGTCTGGGGAAGCTGAACAAAATTTCCACATATAAAATATTGTATACACAAGTATGGACCACAAATATTGCCTCCCTAGTTTGTGGATGAGATACCACTGGTTATTATTGGAACTTCTGTTTTTCATATAAAAATCCTATCATTCACTAAGTTTGATGTTTTTATTATGGAGAGACTATCCCCTACCCTGTCTCTTTTTCATAGCTATCATTGTGTCATGGCTTAGATTAAAAGTGGAGTAGATTCTCACTGCAGGGAGGCCATCAGATCACTAGGTTAAATAACTCAAATTTGTTTTCACCTAATGCATTTTAATGTGAGGAGGAAGCGACAATAAAAAAAAGTGGACCCCTGGCATATATTCATGTGAAATAACTTTACAAGAGCTCCTAAGACATCACTTATAGACAGCTTAATCACCAACTCCTTGTATCCTTCTCTAGAATGTAAAATCATGTTAATAGGGAAGACTGGAGGTCACTACAAAATTTGCCATGCTCTTAGAAATCAGAATTTAAATGAAAATGAGTTATGACGAGTACAGTTCGGATGTCAAGGTTATTTTAACTTTTTTAGAAGTGGAGACTCTACCCAAGACAGTTTTGTTAACTTAATTGGCCAAAATATGCTAACAATCCAAATATCACTCACTGCTAACCCAGATAAATGCCCTACATGTAGATCTTAATATATAGAGAAAAAAATAATTTTTAAAAGCATTTTCTGGTATTAAAGGTAACTTTATATGAAAGGTACAAAATGGGGATATATGGCTGTGGTGAGTTTTTTGTTTCCATTCAATAATTTAAATTTTAGAATCAGACAGTTTCAAGTAAAGCAGATTAATAAGGATTAATTAAACTACACATGTGTAGAAAGAATTAAAAAAAATATAGGCGTGTGCTTAAAAACACACACTCAGTTATATGAAAAAATCATAGTTCTGCCAACTGGATACTGTTGTGACTTTAGGCAGGTTCTGAAATTTCACCAGGCTTCAGTTTATCTATCTGTAAAATGGGAACGGTAGCACACTTCCCTCAAAAGCTTGGCTGAAAGGACTGTATGGATTAATAAATGCCAAGCACTTCTAACAGTGCTTGGCACACAGTAAGTATTCAGAAAGTTTGCTGTGATTGATATTGCTTAACGATGCTGAAAGTGTGCTTCTATTAGATGGCTCTACTTTTCAGATGAACCAGTAATGGGAAGTGCTGGGTTTCTGCTTCGGCTCCAACATAGACTGGCTTTTTGATTTTCATTTGGCCTGTCACAGTCTTTTATTTGTTTGTTATTGTTGTTGTTTGTTTGTTTGTCTTAGCTGTAAAATTGACAAACTGGAAGATCATTTATGGGTCCGGTCATCCATTGGAAAAATAAGCCTTTTAAAATAATCCCAAAGTTCCCTGAAGATATGTAATGGCTCTACTAAGGAGAAAACGATATGGATAAACTGCACACCGGAGCAGAGAACAGAGCTGCATCTCGCCCCGGCTAATTCGCCTCTTCCACATACAGTAGCCATGTCCTATGTCTGGAGAAGTTACCACCACACACGATATGGGCCTCTATATGCCACTGAGGGTCTCTGTGCTCTCGCCCTCCCCCAATCCTCTTGTCCAAGGAGAACAGCCGTTATGCAGAGTCCTGCAGCGGTTCAGACATGGTATGCCACAGACCACAAATTTGTCTTCAGGGATATACGGCTTCCTCTCCCTGGACAAGCAGCCTTTGGCTCTCTAGAGTATTTTAATCCCTTCCATAAAATTAAATTAATAAATTTTTTTAACACCAACAAGCACAGCGTTTTCTCCTGGGAGCTGAAGCTGTGCTTGCCGTGAAGTGTCCCTTTTCCTAACCACTGCCCTAGACATAATTCACAAGAAAGTGCTTCACAGTGAATTACAGGAAAACAAACTACCGGCAACAACAAAGTTGTCCCGGACACCAGCACCACTGGTTTGCATCGATGATTTTTAAAAATATTTAACATGCTATCTGAGTAAGGTAAATGACAGCTTAAAGGTTCTGAACACTAAGCCTGAAGCAAGCCATTTTTTAAGTGCTCTCTGTATTTGTTTATGTAAACTCCATCTTTTTCACCAAACCCTGTGAAGGCACTTTTTTATCTCATTTCAGACAGAGTCACGGAGGTCACATTGTGAGGAAGTGGAACCCAGTGCTGGATCTAAGCCGCCCTGGCGTAGCAACCATGCTATGACCTTCTCCAGCAATAAACACAAAACAATACATTTTACAAGCAAAGCCAAAAGTTCCCAACCAGATATTAGGATTTATGACTTCCTAATCGGACTATAATATACATCTATTTGCCACCAGCTAATTTAATTCTTACAACTTGAGCTGGGATTTCACAGCTTGTTCTGATTTGAATTTTTCCAGCAACCTGGAGAAGTTCTGGAAAACCCAGGTTTTTAAAAAGTACATTTTAGCATTTCCTTCTCTTGCCCATAATTTCCTATTTTGAATCATTTCTAGGGAAACTAACCTTCCAATACTTACATACTAGAAAGTTGTAACAGTAGCAAAAAAAAAAAAAAACAAAAAACCAAAAAATAAAAACAAAAACTTTACTGGTTCCTCTAAGTGAACCAAGTTCAGCACCTCCAAATTTGGTCATACACAGAGTCCCCCACAGGGATGGATCTCACACCTTCCCTAGAGTTGTGTTATGGGAACGCCTATTAGTCAACCACTGTCACCTGCTAGTTCAATTAATAAAACCCCACAGATGTGGCCAAGGAGGGAGCATTTCCTTCACAGAGGGCGCAGCCCTGCTTTAGCTGAACAGTGCCTGCTCCGTCCAGCCATCCTGCCTGCATTTGTACTCTCGGTACCACCAACAGTAAAGGACTGACACCGGATTTCATTAAGTAAGGCAGGCAAGCATCTATGCACATTGATAAAAAGAAAAGGGAAACTGTGATTTGACACCGTAGAAGAATTTTGAAATAATAAATAGTCATAACTGAATTTTTAATATATACAGCTTTAAATGTCTTCCATAAAACAAAAAAAGAGCTATGAATGTGACTGTCTAAAATATACTTATATTTATAATGTCTTTTAAATATTTACTGTAAGAAACAATTACACCGAAAACAGTATTTAGGCAGAACTAACAAAAATTCTGGTTCTCTGTTGCTTTCGACTATAGCTTCACATTTAAATGACCTTACTACCCAGTTTGGAATATCTTAAAGCAAAACACTCATTATCAAAATCTTGATCACAGCTATAATATCTCGGAAGCTTAATATGTAGCAAGAGAAATTCCAGATTATACCAGATATGACGTGACGTAAATGTGCACGTTGTAACTTGTAGCATTATAAGACAGTGTAAGTCCCTTGTGGCCAGGGAGAGGTGTATTAAGGCCAGGATTTTCTATTCACATCTTCACTGGACACATACACTTTGTAAGTTAGTTCAAAAGGCTTTGCATCCTAGCTTCCTCATTTAAGAACAGAATGAATTGGGGAGAATTATTTAGGGGCTTGAGATTCAATTTCTGTACCTTTAACATGTAAGTAATATTTTTCCTGCCTTATGGAGTTGTCAAGAATAAAAAAGAAATGTATCATTCCCATTTTAAGAGGTATAGTTCATGTTAGGCACTCTATAAATAGTCTAGCTGCTTTTTAAGAGTTAGTTTTACTTTACACGATCTAACTTTCTGTATCCTTTATGATACTATCTCAATTCCAAGTCAGTCTTTTTGTGATGAGAGTGTACAGTTCTGCTTTGGCTATGGATCAGATAATGAAGTGGAAAAACTATACAAGGAAAATTCGGGTATGATGTGTAAGACAGAGAAGATCAAGGGAAGATGTGTGGGCTATTTCTTATTGCAACTGATATTCAGTGAAGGGGAGACATAATGAGATGGTTTCCATTCAGTGTGAAGAGGTTGCATATTGCCTTAGAAGGGACGTGATATTCAGGACTCAGTTCCCTGACTGTGGAAAACATGCTGTACATAATTTGCTAGAAAACATCCAAAGTTTGTACATTTCTAATTCCCTGTTAAGCCATAAATATCTATGATCATGAAAATATGTTCTACCCATTGAAACCCAATCATTTGTAACATTAATAATTAAAAACACAAAATTATTACAAATCAATTAATTAATTATTTTAAAAGAGTTTGTGAACATTGACTTAATTTCCCTATAGAACAACAACAAAAAAACTTATTGTAAAGATGATCTGGTTATTATTGAGTAGATTCACTCCAACACACCTATTTCCATGCATGATACTCCAGCACCCCATTGGAAAAGTCTCATTAAAATTTAGGGGAAACACTATAAAAGAAGGCCTCACTCAAAAATCCAGTGTTGTGCAACATGCACACCCCATCCCATTGCCTGGGTGTGTCTCTAGCCCAGCAATCTAAGAACGGAGCTGAGGAAAGCTGAGACCCAGGTCGCCAACGTCTGGGCTGTCCCTCCTGGCACAAGTGTGTTTACGGCTGGCTCTGTCTCTCAGGCAACGGCTTCAGCTGGATGTGAGCCTAGCGCATTACAGATGACAGAGGGAATGGAGAAAGTTGTTTCCTGCTAGGAATACAGAGTTCGGAAGGCAAATGAATCTGCAAGAGAAACTTTCATGTCTGTTCTATCTTGGAAACATAACATAATCCTATTTGGCTAATGGGAGGGTTCTCTCAGGCCCCTACGCAATGGTAGATAATTCTCTAGGTGCTCAAACAAGCTTCCTTTAAAAGGAAAAAAAAAATATATATATATATATAGCCATTGGAATTGGAATAATGGGCTTTATGTCAGAGAAAATTTTCCCTGTAATTAAAGGACATATTTTGAGTTTGCAAGAGGAAGAATAGTCAGGCTTAATCTGGGAGACAAGTGTATCTCGGTAGAGGAAAATATTTTTGGTAACTAAATCTACTCAAAAGTGGAATGGACTTGAGGTACTAAGCAAAGGCTAAAGAAGCACTAATAGGGCAGTTAAGGGAATTTATATGTTGAAAGCGAGTTGGGCTGGAAACCTGAGAGTCTATGAGAATTCTTTGATAAAAGACAAGGAAGACTGGAAAGTAGAGTTTCATTAATTCTAAAATAATACATGGAAAGCAACCAAACTGCTCTGCTTTGTCTCCCTAGAATCGCACTCCAAAGCCTGCCATAAACGTGTGAGCCTGGTGCCAAGCAGACAGGACTCTCCCCTGGGGACAGTTCACGCCTCCAGAGACTGCAGGAAAAGGCTGGCTGAAGAAAGATGTAGATGACAGTGAAGCTCTGCATTTCTGGCGGCCTGGAACACACTTGTTTACTTGGCTCTGGTGGGATTCTTCTTGGCTCCTCCAGGACAGGCCTCCTCAGCTGCTATACAGACTTCCAGACGGACTTTCGGATTGCTTTCTCCAATCTGTAATCATTGTTTCCTTGCTCCATCCCTTCTAAAAAGGATGGCCTTTAGTTAAAACTATGTCAGATTCATGTTTAATCTTTGAACATAAGAACTGTTGATGGTTTTGCTTCTATGTTTTCATTGCTGGAAGCCCTTGCCCCTTTCTCCACTTGGCAAACTTAGAGTGATACTTTAAATCTCATTCTTTGAACTCTTCCCTGGTCTTTTCACAAATCCTGAATGTTCTTTGCCATTTGTCCTTCTATAGTACTGTGAATGCCACTAACAAATGTATGACCAGGACCAGCTAAAAGTTTTGTGCAGCCCAATATAAAATAAAGGTGTAGAACTCTTATTCATAATTTCAAAACAGTGGCTGTGAACATTAAATCAATTGTGGAGCCTGCAAAGCTGCACAGATCATCTATCCACAAAGCCAACCATACTTATGACACTATAATCAGATTCTGTGTTAAGCATTTTGTGTTGACTTTGAGTTACTAATCTCCTAATACCTTTTGTTTCCTATTAGTACTCAAAATTCCCTCCTCTTCCTTTTTTCCTTCCCCCCTCCCGAGAACTTTGACTATTAAGAGCGAAGATGCAAAAAGAATGTATGTGTTCACAGGCAACTCCCTCCAAGAATATTGGGAAGCTCCTGGCCCTCAAGTCCTTGGATATATCCTGTTTCTCTCTCTATTTTCAAGCCTGTGTCTCTAACATTCTAGTGGATCATGTAATTTTCTGTTTTCTGCAATCAAAGAATTGTGATAAATATAGTTCATCTTTGGATTGTGTGCTTTTTGGTTTAATTAAAATTATAGCTTGTATGAACCGAGTAAATACTGTACACCAAGAAAGTAGAATGGTTAGTGTGTTTGGATTTATCTTCACAGTGAGGTTTTAATGTAGTTATTACTATTCCACCTTTCCAGATGACAAAAATGAGGTTCTAAGGGATCAAATAATTTTCAAAAAGTCTCCCAGTTGCCTAATTTTGGAACCAAAATTTTCAGACTGAATTTTTTCTGACACGCAAGACCACACTTTCCCACAATACCCTATTATTTTTATTTCTTCATTGTCCAGCACTTTGCTTGACAAATCATGTTCCCAACAAATATTTAATAAGTGAGTAAATAAATGGGAGAAGGAAGATTCATGTCAGCATCTTCATCTCACATCAGTTCATAACCAACACGTAACAGCCAATAATTATAAAGTTAAATTTTTATATTTTGCCTCTCTATTCACAAAATTTTATTTGCCATTTACTACTACAATAACATTAGCAAATCTACCAATTGTACGATCAACTTAGCATATTAATAATCTCCATTAATTTCAACATTTTTCACTGTGCTTATCTGGGCTGTCACTTTCAGATCAAAGGCAGAAATATATGTGTGTGTGTGTGTGTCTGTCTGTGTGTGTGTGTCTGTCTGTGTGTGTGTCTGTGTGTGTCTGTGTGTGTATACTAACAGTCTGTACAATTTTAACTACTCTAATAAAGTCATTCTCAAATTAGTGCTCTTTACCCAAGTATGTTTGTAAAATTAGTATGTAAAAGGTATAAAAAAGATAGAGGCTAAGATACCCTAAAAATGTAATTTTTTAGCCCTAAACGACAGTATTGAAGAAAGACCCAGAAAGACAGAAGTAGGAAGAACAGTTTCCAAATCTGCATGGGACCTATCTAACCACGGTCTAAACAGAGGAAATATACTTGGCAGGTGAAAACAAAGCCCCTTATTTTTCCCCTTATAGGTGTCTAAACAATTCAATGGAAATAAGATGTTACTGAGCAAAGGACCAAGATTCCTGTTCCATGTACAAGTTCAGAGGTTAAAAAAAAAGAAAAATCAATTAATCACAAAAGCTTCCAAACAATGTAAACAGCATTAAGCACAGTAATTATAAGATAAGCATTCAAGCAATTTCCAGTTGACTGGGTGTGGGTGTGCAGAGCTAAACCTACAGTTTGCCTGCTGGTGCAAGAATAGCTCACATGCCAATTAGTGGTATTGCTACTAATTATTAAAAACATTTTTAAGAGTAATTAAAAATTCGGTGCACCTGTAGGATGGCTCCTAACCATGGTGGTAAATGCCCAGATTTCCCCTATCAATCACACAGTAATCCTTGGTGAGATGGAGAAGCACATGACACTGGGTATCAGAAGCCACACTACTGTACACTTGCCTCCATGTGCCAGTGGGCTGAGATTCCATTTTTCTGCCTAGAAGATCTGAGCAAAAGTTACCAGGCGAAGCTACAGAAGGCAATAGCGGAGGGCCTGATCCTTTGGATCTGACATTAGTCACATTCCTATTGCCACAAAACACTGCTCAGAAAACACAGGAACGAAAAGAACATAAAGTTTAGCCACAGGTGAGAACCCACTTCCCCCTTTGCATGCTGTGCAAGGGAGAACAACTCCAAAATTCGGAAAGAAACCCGGACCCTAGACCTACTACCCCAGTGCTATGGGACCCTGATCACTCTACCAATACTCCTGATCGCAGCTTCTTTATTTTCAAAGCATGAAGATGGATTAATTGACATAAAAGATCCCTTCCAGTGATTAAAATCTGTGTCCTAAGCTAATATTCATATCACATTAACAAAGAGAACTGGAAAATATTTACTGACTTTTCATTCATTTTCAGACGTTTCCAGCAGTTGTTTAAATCCTTGTCTGCACACTGGAGTCACCTGGGACCTTTGAAAATGGGTATCCTAAGGCCCTTTTCCGGACACTTGGATTTAATTGGGTGGAAGTGGGAACAGGGCCTCAGTAGCTTGTCTAAGCTCCCCAGGTGATTTTAATGTGCCGGGGTTACAGATTGCCATGTGCAGCCTACATGTACTAGATCACTAGATCAGATTTTTAAAAAAATTCTGGTTCATGTGTTTTTGTCCCCATTTTACAGATGAAAAATAATATCAAGGAGGTTAAATGTCTATTATAACACAGATGAAGCAGTGGCAAGGTGCAAGTCCAAAAGTCCCTGATCCATGGACCCAGAGTTTTTTGAACTTTAAAACTATTATCAATTTTACAAGTTTCTGGTTGATTTCCTGCTGTTTCTTCTCGTTGATTACTATTTGTGTTACCATAACATGCATCCTTAAATACCTTTTTTCAAATTTCCGTATAGTTCCCAAATATTTAAATAGAAGAATATACATATTTTAAAACATGAATTTGTCTGTTATTCCCACAAAGAATTCTTTTACATACTGAAAACAAAATGTTGGAAATATAAGTGATGATACTGCAGAAAATCATAGCAATCCAGGCTCTTTCAATAACTAACTGAATCCCAAAATATGTCTAGATTTGGGAGGGGGAATCATTATCAACTTCTCCAGTACAACACTGAAAGTATACAACTTGGTAGTGGATGGAGGTGAGAGGTTCAGGAGGAAAGCTTTTATTTCTCTCTCTCTCTTTTTTTAAGGCTTTGTTTATATTTTGTTCCCCTTAAGGTAGTCGCCTCTGTGTCTAATGATTAGCTCACTGGTCCCAGGACATTGTCACCACTCGTTTAGTTATTGTCTCCACTGGAAATATATTATCTTTTCAAAAGCTAAGAAACAACTTATGTGCCATTATAATTTTATTTACAATCTCAATCCTGTGCATCCAAGGCAAAGAAAATACTCATTATCTCACCATATAGTATGTCTTCTATCAGGTACATCATCTGAGCTTAAGCAACAACTACAAGAGACAAAAAACACGCTGATTGTGCAGTACTCATTATTCTTTTTTACCGGAAGTTTTGCCACCTACCAATGCATATTCCAACTGCCAACTCCTTCACCTGAAATCAAAAGGAATTGTATTTTCACTCCAACATATATCTCCCTGCCAAACATATCAGATTGTGGTAGGCTTGTGGATACACAATATTTCATGGGCCAGGAGACAGAAAGGAGATACCACACCCATACACACACACACTCACACATACACACATGCACGTGTGCAGGAGCACACATGTATGCAAGTGTATGGAGGAAGCACGAGTGAATAACGGAAGATAGATTTGAGATAATTATTGGAGAGATGACAGAAAACATCACAATGATTTGTTTTGCCAGGTTGTCATTTCAAAGATAATGAAGAACTATTAAACCATCTTCTTTTTTCTCAAGGATATTAAAAAAATAAATGAAATGAATGCACAGATACTAATTATAAACAATAATTATGATACGTTTGGGTAGCTAGCTACTTTATGTAACACTCTAGAAATATTCATTAGGCAAATACATAACCGCTAGCCGGTGGCTTTATAGATCCCTGGCATTGGGTCTGGAGCTATTGTGCAGGGATAAGATGGTGGCTTAACTCGGTTGGGGGTCATTTTATTGCCAATTTAACTGGTGTTAAATTAGTGGGTATTTAACTGTCACTAAAGCAATTTAAGGCTCAATTCACCGAAGTATCATTTTTTTACTAATATTTTAGTGAAAGTGAAGCATGGGTCCTCCCAGCACTCTGGTGGTACCCTGGAAGCGCTGCTGTTTCCCAGTCCACAGCCATGAAGCTCGCATTAGCAAAAATGGGCCGGTTGCCTACCAAGGAAAAAAAAATAATCTTGAGAACTTGGTATCCTGCTGTAGTTTATGACAGTAAAACTATTTGAACATCCCATTTCATGGAATGAGATTTGTTTGAGATTCCTAAATCACGAACCAAATTAGTACAACTCATTCAATATTCATGGAAGACCTTCATTGTAAGATTACTGTACTAAACTCCCAAGTTCTTGTTTTAGGGGAAAAAAAAAAAAAATTATTCCACCAACATGAGAAACACGATCAACTCCAAATCCAGAAAGATTTACAAATGCCACAACACTGTTATCTACCAGCAAACATATCATTTCTTTGTTTCGTAGGACACCGAGGATGAATTATTCATGAGACCCCATTTCACATGCTTATTGTGTCTGGTGGCAAAGTCCCGCCTGCTCAGCCCGGAAGCTCGGAAGCTCTGTGCTCTGCTGCCGGCACAGAGCTCTGTGCCATCCAGGGACCAGCCGGCGTGCTCTCGAGTTACTAGAGCTGCGCAGGCAGTTCCAGTGGCCTCAGCTGTGGAGACAGCTGTTTGCCCACCGTCCGTGATGGCAGAAATGTGTGTTAGGCTTCCCCCTAACAGCATGCCCCCTCCCGTACACATCACACATGCGCACGCACACACAAACAGCTCCCGTGCTGTGCACCACACACACACACACACACACACACACACACACACACACACACTATCCTACCACCACCACCAACAGCAACAACAAAAGGGTGAAAGGAGCCCCATGACTTGGACACCAGAATGAGCGATGCATCACAGTCTGAAGACATTATTTTGTATGCAAAACTATCGGAGCCAAGTCTAAACATTTCTTGTCATTTATATTTCAAAAGGTCTGTGCGTGTGTGAAATTCAAATGATTTATTGTTTAGTTATTGCCTTATTTGCTCACTTAATGGATTGATTGATGTGCAAGGATTCCACAAACGACAGAGGCTAGTTTTAAAAAATCGTTTTGAAGGAAATGGACTACAAACAGGAGTTTCACCAGCACCGTTGGTCAGCCTCTTTACCCGTTTGTATTCCTCAGGAGGTCCCTCTGACTCTTGCCTGCTACCTGTCTCTGGCTATTTACTGACACAAAATACTGTACCTTGCACACCATGGGAAGTGGCAGGGATGAAAGGATTAAAGATTAGGTGTGAAAGGGTAAAATTCTGAGACAGAACCTAGGTGATACCCCAGAGTTTGAGCCAGTAGAACCATCTTTACTGGGCTGGAAGCTATGGAGTCACTCTACAATGGGAGTTATTAGAATTCCATCTGGCATCATTTCTCGACAAAGGAGGGGGGTGCAGACAGAGAAGTCCCCACAATTTGAATTCTGCTGTGGACCTAGAATCATCTGTTTTGCTTACGGACACTGAACTTACTTTCATTTTATGAGGATACACTGCACCCGAACTAGTTGATATATTAGAATTAAATTATCCCCCTAAAAATGGAAAAAGATGGTTATAAGACAAGTTCCACAAAACTCTTGCTAGCCTGTCTTAGATTTTATTTATTACCTTATTAGCAGTTCTAATTTTCTGAATCAGTCTTGGTGAATAGGGCCCAAATCAAGGGTTTGATTTGTTTATAGAAATCGGAGGTTGAATTTGTGCAGAACCCTTATTCTATCAATGTTCCATGCAAGCGACATTTACGTAGGATCTCTGTAACCTCTTTTCCAAACAAACTCTAATTTGACATAATGCAGCGTAGAATGGCACCAGTCATCAGGCTTGCATCAGAAATGCATTTTATTTGGATTCAGTTCAGACTCTTAACGAACTGGTTCCCGTAAATGCAGCAGATGGGAATGAAGCAAATGGAAGCGTGTGGGGCCTCACACCCAGCATCCACTGCTGCTCCACTCTACCGGAGCCCTGCCTGAGTTAGTTGGTTAGTTAGTTAGCTAATTAGTTAGGCACATTCCAGCTGAAACTTTTCATTATAATTAGCATATTTATCTTACCGATCCACCAAATTGAGGTGTAAAATGCTACAGTCCAGCCAAGGCAAGTAGATTCTTTCCTTCTCCTTCTCTCTCCTACTGATTAATGTAGTGAATGCTGCCAGAAGATGGTCCAACGGCTTACAAACCTGGCAAAGCTGTAAGCAGACTTCTTTTTCAAAGGTCAATTAAAAATGCTAGTTGCACCATAAACAGAATTCTCCATACAAGAATGTCACACAGTGCCCAAAGTGGTCTCTTAATACAAAATATCAATTTGATTTTCCTCAGGAGATTCGCTCTCCTTTTGCAATGCAAATATTTTCAAGTGTACTAAACACGTTTTAGCACCTCAACATAGGCACTAAAACTATTTGCATGCAAAATTACCCAGAGTAGGCAGACAGGCACAAGCTTATGCTAGCACCATATGTGCTAAAGAATTTGAGCCAGGAAACAACTAGTATCTGGACGTTATTTACAATTTAAATTTAATTTTACATTATTATTCAAATGAGAGCTTATATATAAGTCTCTATTAAAATTAATGCTTCGCATGCAACAAAATTTCACCTAAAATTATACTTGTAATACTGCAGGGCTTTTTTGTCCCAGCTATCTAAATCACTCAAGAAGTACAATGCAGAACTTTTGTGTTCTCTGCTTTCCAACTCTCCCTCCAAGAGTTGTTCATCTTGTCCTTCCAAATCTCTCAGAAAGAGCAGCAAAATTAATCTCAATTGGAAGGCCCAGAAATCAACACAAAACATAGACCAAGCCTTAAAGAGTGTAAGTGATTTGAGAAAATACACACTGCATGGCAATAGAGAACACTGTCCACATTGAAGGGGGGGATCTCTCCCCCTCCCTTTCCTTTTCTGTCTCCCTCTCCCTCTCCCTTTCCCTCTCCCTTTCCTTCTCTCTCTTTCTCTCCGTCCCTCCCTCTCATTCTGAGAAGCTACACATGTGAACGTGGAAAATGACTTTGGTGTATCATTTACTTTGCAAATCTCAGTGTATCATCCTATACCCAGAAAGCGGCATTTCTTACACAGGAGCACGATTATCCCTCTCTCTATTTATGCTTTCAGTGTAACCCAATGAAGAAATAGTCCTACAACTATTGGCAGCAGTTCGGTGGCGTGCTTCACCATCCTTTGTTAATCTACATCAAATACAAAACGGCTTTCTTCATTATCCTCTCAAGTAATTTTCTATTTTAAGTTTGGTAAAATGTCAAGTCTTTAATATTTAAACATTTAAGAGTTTATTCTTATGTTCGCTTCAGGAACAAAACATTTAGATGAATCAGAATGAATGACTCCACCTCTGTGGACCTTGCCCTACCCAGAAAGTGTGACAAGTGGACTCTCACTGGCGTCTGAGCTGTGGTGCTATCAGAACGATTCCTCCCTCAGCTCTGCCATTGTCTGCAGGTTGGAACAACTGCAGTCAGTTTGTACATTGCATACTACTGCCTGTTAGGTAAAGAAAATACTTGAGTGGAATACTTGGAAACTGTTACTTAGTAGTCTATGTTAACTAAAATCTAGGTGCAAAAAGTAAAGATATCTCTTAAATAGTAGGCTGGGAAATAAAATATTTAGAACACAAGGCTACAGGGTAGAAGGGATGTAAGAAAAATCAGTACGGTATATTATATCTTAAGGACAGCATCAAATACACCCAGAACCTTAACTACAGAGAATTCTTTCCCCAGATTAAAGATACTGTAATTTATTATAAGCCTTGGATTTATAATTTTTCTTTTCCAAACTTCAACTTTCACTTGAGGTCAAATATCGCTTGTGTTTTCTTTTCTTTCTATCCTTTTTTCTTAAGAGCTGGGGGAAGAAGCTGCTTTCTTTCTTGACTTGAGATTAGTCTCGGAAATGTTGAATCATTGCCTAGGTGTGTGAACTCAATTCTGAGCAGCTTTAATTTACAGCAGCCTACATTTCTATAACACAAGCTCTCCAAGAGGGGCCCACGGAAGAATCAGAAACCTTTGGTTATGTAGAAAGTTTAATGGGAATGGAAAATCTCCACGTTTACACATCTATCCTTGCATATTAATATCATTACATTTAAACGGTGTTTAATTTCAAACATTGAATTAATTAACAAGGGAACTTTCAGGTCGAGTTATAATGCCAAATCAAATGCCAACAGCTCCCTCTACTGGTAACTAGAGGAAATCATTCAGTTTGTCAAGGATCGGACCCTTGCTGTTTATTTACAAGAGAACCATTCAAAAAATTTAAAAAAAAATTTTAAACAGCAAGCTTCTTGGTAAACCTGCAAGACATTCACTTACATGAATAAAAATGTTAAGAACTACTGAAGTAAAAGTTAACAGTCGTTAATTTTCTACCACAAATAAACAATCCCTGCCTCTAAAAACATCTAGGCCATTTCCTTGCCTGGCACCCTTTGTTATATAGAGTTGGGGACAACATCAAAATATAATTAGGGTTGGATTTATGGTTACATTTTCTCAAGCCTGGGACAAGTATCAAATTTTATTTGTGGAAGCTGGCAAGTCTTAATGGAAGTATCAGATGTTTACATGATGCTTATCTCTTGATGAGTTCTAAAAAATGAAAAAAAGCTACAAGATCTATATTTTATTTCAGTGAGGAACGGTGGATCACTGTTGAGTTGTATGTAATTTGGAATCTAAGAAACATTGGGTTCTTTTATTTAAATTCTGCCATTTGATGTGACATATTTTAATTAAGGGGATAAAGTAAAAATTATAAAAAATAAAGTGTATTTTCTTCCCAAAGCCCTTGCCCCAGCCTTTATGGGGACTACTGTACTCCATCACCTGCTTGGTTTCATTACTTTAAAGCTGCCTCTCCCTCAGGCCCTACCCCCGGCAACTCTTGGTCTCATTTCCATGCAGCCATATTCCCCAAACAGAAATGGAACATATAATAGCACACTCAGAAGTTTTCAAATCCCACTCGTTTCAACAAGTGAGACTTGACAAGGTTGATATGATAGGCTCATGTGGGAGATTTAAAAATGTTGACGTAAATGCACCACAAAGGAAAACTTTCCTCCTTAGAAAAGAAGAGCTACAACACTGCAGAGACAGCCCCTACTCTAAGGATGTCTACCACTAGGAACACGCTCTCTCCCCCAACTCTTCACCTCTCTCTTACCTTTCGAACTTTGAAAACAACCTTGGCATTTTTAAAAGATCGCCAAGCTAGAATAATTTTGTTTTACTCTTTCCCTTTCCGCCTAACACACCTCACCCCCAGATATATACACATACTACGTCAAAATATATGTATCTTTCATCTTTGGGTTTCAGCCATTTCTGTTAAAAGAACCACCCAGTATATTAAACTCGATCTCTTAATTTAGGAAATCACAGTGATTTCCTAAAGCATCTGTAATTGGTGTTAAAGCTTCAGGGAATCTTTTTATGACAAGTTCTTCCTTCTTTAACAATATAATTATTGTTGAATTCTAGTACATACTGGCATGTAACCCTTTTAGGGATTTTCTTATTTCACTGATTTTTCTTAAAACACCAATTTTCTTACTAAAGTTGAATTTTTGAAACACCAAGTGAAAATCTTGGCTTTGGAGTTAAATGTGTCTCCTGGATTCAAACCTCCTCTCATCATTTATAAACTGTGTGACCTCAGGGAAGCTACTTAAACTTCTTAATCCTTAATTTTCTAATTTATAAAAAGGAAGTAATAATATATCTGTACCTCACTGAGTGGCTCACTAAGGTCACCATGAAATAATGTGTGCAATATACTTTAGCATAGTAATATACTTTAGCATAGCCTGATAACATAAGAAACAACCAGTGTCACTACTCCTGCTCAAAGAACAAGAATAAATGTCTTATGTGAGAGAAACTATGTAGCTAGCTGTTTTACTTCTGGAAGGGTGCCCTTATAGCCACCCAAGGGACCTCTCAATATTTATGACTCTGGTCAGATAACTGAAAAGTAGGTATTATCTGAAACAAGGACTCAAATTTGACAGGTGAAGTCAGCACTGATCCTAGCAGAGTGTCTTCCACTGTTTGTAGTGATTTGGTGAGTTAGAACCCGAAGCCAGAGAATGAGGTCGTCCTTCCCAGGCTATGCAGAGTGAGGAAGGGCCGAGCCAGGGGGCCAAGTAGGCTTGTCAGTCACTGAGAGGAGGGGCTGAAAATCCAAGCTCTGAAGTAGATAATTCGTATTCTATCCCCACTTCTGGTACCTACTAGTTCTTCAATTTCGGACCTGTTCCTCAGTTTTCTGAGCTTCCTTTCTTTATTCTACCAAGTGAGGATATTAAGTAATTTGCAGAGCAGGATGAGACTATGTCATCATGGGTCACAGCAATGTCTGTGTAATCTGTACTCTCCTTTCCTCTGCAGCTTTTTCTTCTCCAACTCTCAACCTGGATTCCTCTGCCGTCACCAAATGGACTTTCTTGCAATCCTGTCCCTCACTGCTGCCTCCTTCCTTCACACTATATTATCCCTATACTCGCCCCTTCATCATATCCTGGTTCGGTGAGCACTTCCTTGTGGAAATCTGCTTTGACTTTGCTAAACAGGCCAAACCTCTTCCAAGTGTTCTTCGACACAGTGCAGTAGTCCTGCATCATGACACCTCGCACAGATTTGATTATATTTGGTTGACTGCCTTCCTACTAGACAATGAACCATCCAAGACTGAGAGTGTCTATCTCTTTCTAAATGATATCCTCAATGCTTGGCAGAGTAGGTGCCTAATAATTGCCTGTTAAATAAGTACCCAAAAACCCTGCACGCAAATGGTAGTTATTACTTTAAAATCTTAATATCAAAAGAATATGAGAGGTTCTCTAGAGACTACTCCAAACCAACTTTTCCTTCAAATATGTCTCCAGCAAATTCATACTTTCTTAAGATCAGTGAACAGAGAATCAGTATCTCAAAATCACTAAGAACCTATTAAAATCTTTGTCTGTTATCCAATTGCATTCACATTTCCTTTGGTTTTCCTAAGTTGCCTCCACTTTATAACTAAAGCAGCCTCTCAGCTTCACAAAAAGCTATGGATGTGATGACAGTAACCCTGAACCATGCCTTGCAACAGGGAATTTTATGAAATGATAGGACTGGAAATTGTCAACTTGGGGAAGCGAATCCTGTTGGGAGCACTGTCGAAGCCTTTGTGCACGGTGAGAGGCTGAGCATGTGTGTGGGGTGGGAGGTCCTGGAGCTGCATTCTCAGATGCTCTTCAGTCCTCTGTTTGCATATTCACTGCTCCGCTTGTCCCCTTTAAAATTCTGTCACTAGGCAGAAGTGGCAATAATGCCTGGGAAATATTTTAATGCCATAATAAAAGTCACTGGAAGTGTGGCAGCACAAGAAAGAAAGTGTAGTGGCAAAATTGTAGAACATTTAAATTTTTTTCCACTCATTAAAAACAATCCTTAGAGACTTGAAGGGCAGGAAATGCTGCCACTTTATTGCCTTTTTAGTCAAATGCCTTTATGGGCATATCCCTTTAACCTATATTATTAATATTGATCCCTCAGGGCCTAACGCAATTTCCACCTCCCCCGGTCCGACTACCCGGGGACACTCTGACTTTTCTTCCAATTCCCCTTACACCTCTCTTACGTGCTTTCCTCCCTTGCCAATGCTTGCATAGTGCTTTTCTCCTCCTCCTCCTCCTCCTCCTCCTCCTCCTCCTCCTCCTCCTCTTCTTCTTCCTCCTCCTCCTTTTTCCTCCTCTTCCTGCTCCTCCTGCTCTTTTTCCTCCTTTTTCCTCTTCTTTTTCCTTTTTCTCCTCCCTCAGCTACCTGGAAAGGTTGGGACACTAGGAACAGGAAATCATCCTTGGAGGAGGGCTAGGTTAAAAAAAAAAAAAAGTAGTGCCAGAACATATATGGCTTAGGGAACAGTAAGACTTAAGTTGGAATTTCATTTCTTGACCCTAACTTCTAGTGACAACCTAGGCCCTACTTAACTTATAAAAGTGGTGGGGAAATACCTTATGCTCCTGCATTATTGCTAGAAATAAAAATAGTTTAAAATGTAGTGAACTGGCAACAGTTTCCTTGTGATCCTGTCCTCCTACCAAGTCACTGGTTAAACTTCTAAATGATTAATTCTAATAAGTTTTGTAATACTTTCACATTTTTATTTCTATGGTATTAATAGGAAACAAACTTCACACAATTGAATAATTCAAGAAAATATAAAAGAAGGAAAGATAATTAACAGCTTCAATATTTGAGGAATTATTATGTATAATGACCCTGATGTATGTTGTATACTTATATATCCTCCTTAATGTTGCTTGCAACCTGGGAGTTAGACATTAATATTGTTCTCATTTTACATATGAAACAACAAAGACAAAGGGCAGCTAAAGTTACACGGCAAGTGATGGGCGTGGGAGTCGAAGTCTGTGGCTCGGTCCACCGCATAACTACCAGGCTAGAGTAGTTCTCTGTTTACCCACCCGTGCCTCATCATAAAGAAAAAAAAGAAAAAAACCTGTGCTACTAGTATGTTCTAAATTCCAGCATATCTGGAGCTATGTATTTTTTTTTTAAATAAAAACTGGGATCAGACCATATGTATGATTTTTCTTCCACCAACATTTTATTTGAGGCACTTTAATGGCAGAAAAATTCTTCAGATATATGTGCTTTTTGTTAGTGACCACATATTGCAAGCCATTCTTCTCTTGAATTTCAAAGGATTTCCAATTCTTAGTGTATAATATGTCTTCAAGTCAAATTTATCACAAATTAGGATTACACACATTTTGGTCTTCAATATGAAATGATTTATCATAGTAAGGAGATAATTACATAATCCCCTAGATGCACCATTTACAACCAGAGCCTAAAGAAAAAGATTATTTATTATCATCCTACAAGCCATCCCACAATGCCACTCCATTTTTAATAGTTTGAAAAAATAGGCAGCTAATATAATTCAGGTAATACAGTTCAGTTAATTTAATTCAGCCCACGACACCAAAATTCACTACCAAAGTACCAAGATCAAGTCGTCCTGTCTCCTTTCAATGAGTTAGCTTGCTGGTAAGAGAGACAATGTTGTATGGCTGGACCTGGAGCCAAACTACATCATCATCATCATGTATTACTATGTAAATTTGGACAAGTACATTGGTTACTGTGAGGATCGGTTTCCTTACTGTATGTTATAGCAGCAATATGTTCTCTACTGTCCTGCAGGGTGGTGACAGGATTTAAATGCTAGAACACTCGGCACACCCTATTTTTTTCTGGCACCGAATTTTATTTGAAACTTGAAATTGCTTCAGTGTTTTAAATCATCCTTACTTCTATTATCATTGCCCTATATTATTAACTATACTGGACTAAGCAACCATGCATTTATCTAGAATTGAAAATCACAGAGAATTATTGAGTTCAATCCTTTTAAATGCACAGAGATGTCTACACAATTCACAGAGGCTCTATCTGTTCTGAAACAACCTTAAGAACCCATTTTTGCCCTTTGGAAAGGTGACTATATAAAGAATGAGAATAAATTTATTTTTAATTAGTCATTTCTAAAGATGCTGGATCCCCCCCCCACACACACACACACTCTCGGCACTGAATTCTATGTCAAATTTAAAATCACTTCTGTGTATTTAATCATCCTTTTCTTTTTCTTTCTTTCTTTCTTTTTTTTTTTTTTTCTCGGATGTATAACACAAGGCCTCAGCTTCCTTAGAGTACTGAATGGGCAAAGCGTAGCCTTATGTTTTGAGGGTGGGAGTGCTGGGGATCAAACTCAGGCCCTTGTACTCATTAGGCAAGCACTCTACCACTTGAGCTAAATCCCCAGCTCTAGTCTAGAGCTCTCTTGAAGGAAGGCTCGGTGCCTCCCCTGGGCTGCGGCCTCTCCAGGTTCTTTGTTGCTGTGGAACAGACAGCCGTACCCACAGACAGAAGTCCATCGGCAGCCTCTGTGCATGCATGACCTAGAACCTGTTTCTCTGCCCCACTGTCACGTCTGGGACACCCTGCATTCTCTTGGCACCTTGACACTGACCCACTGTGTACATAACTGTACTGCATAAAATCCTGAGAAAGGTAACCTCTGCTTTTAAGTAGGTTTCGAATTCTAATGAAAAACTGATCAGAGAATCATTCTCTGTTATTTTAGCTACAGTTTCTGTTTTCTATTTTTCTCAGAAAGTTTTCTTGTCACATTATGTTTGTTTTCTCAGGGATTCTTTGGGAATATATTCCTCAAGCAGCTGAACATTTCCTCAGTGTTATCAAAATGCAAATATGGGCCAACGTGATGTGATTTGGGCTTGATTTTTTTTTAATTGAACTTTCCCTTGTGTTTTATTTCAGTAGAGTGAGTCATGGTGGATATGGGTCTACCAAGCGCATATTTTCATATGATACACTGATAAAAATTGTCTTACTTCCTTTTTTCATCTTTTGTTCTTAAATATCTCATGTTTTCTTTTAACGGGGTCTTTTAAAAATGAATCTGGCTTTCTGGAGTCATAACTCTTGGAAGCATTTGCCCTTCCCCCATAACAATGAGACTGCAGCCTTATTTTCTACCCTGAGTTCGGAATCCTAGAAGTAATATTTTTCTTATACTTTGTGCTACATGTGTGGCAGTGTGATTCTTGCATCAAGAAGTAAATAATAATTATGGCTCACTTCAGTAATATAAATATTTACATAAAATTAAAAGTAAAACAAAAATAAGATGAAGCAAATCTTGTTAGGGTTGACTTTCCATTCGACTCCTAGCAAACATGCCCAACTTCAGGTTGCAACCCACCCCTTTTTAAGAGAATTTCAAATCTTGTGGTTACTTGCCCTCAAACTTCAAGACATCACTATTCAACCCCCTATTATGTTTAAAAGAGGAGGCAGTCAGATTAAAAACTCTCAAGGAAGTTTTCTTTGAACAGTAGATTTAAATATACTATACTGTCTACCTCTTATTCCTGGCTTTAAAAAGATTCCCCAGACCACTGCCACACTTCAGCCACAGCAGCAAGACGTTCTTGTGTTAAGTGACAGGGAAAGGAGGAACACGTTTCCGGAAAAGGGAAGAGATTTGCTAGCTTTAATCTTTACTAAAGAAATGATCCCGAGCAAGATAGCTAAACTCTTGCAATCTGGGCTCCCTCACTCATAAAATGGAACAGTCGCAGGACCTGCCCTGTGGGGACTTTGCCTGAATTGACAGATGTGTAGCCTTCCTGGCAGCTCCAGATACGGCGGCCCCTCCCACTCCAGGCGTGGCAGAGCCTGGGAGTCTGCTCCTGTGCTGCCTGTGCCGTTCCCTGTGCTGAGCAAGGAAGGGGACAATCGAAATATGCAAGGAAAAGAAACCAGCCCTTGCTGTTTCTTCACCTTTGGTGAAGTTAAATAAAATTAGAAATTGAAAGTACTGTACGCTAACACTTCTTGGTCATTCTCTTGATTAGGTACAAACATAGGTAGAGGATCTAAAAGACACAAAGAATTAATCCTGTTTTCTTGAGGAGTTGCATCAAAAGATTTGGTGATCACTATTAACCCATATGATGTTTTTCTTCTTCTCTTAGCTTAACAGAGTATCTGACAAATTGCATGACTCAATAAATAGTTTCTGAATAAATACATATTTTAAATATCTCAAGCAATCAGTCTTTTAAAAAATGCACCCCCCCAAAAAAAATGCACCCCGCTTCATTTAAAAATCATTAAGTTTTTATAATGGACAGACACTGGAATATAGTATTCAGTCAAATACTGCTCTTAGGGTAGTGGATTTAGAAAGAAAGTATAGTTACCTGTGTGCCATAGCTGACTCAGACCTGTTCCTGAAAGTCTGCGGGTTAAATTCTCAGAAATCTGTGGGACATTATTAAACAAAAGTATTAAATTTAAACCTAAAACGAAGCATAGCACTCAAACATCATTATTTTACATAAAGTACTATCATTTGTGCCTTTGAGCTTATTTACGTTGCGCTTGTGCATGCAGTATAGGACAGTAGTATTGTGTATCTTTTCCCGAGTCTGCCTGCTCCCATTAGTAGCTTAAAATCTGTCATGTGGGTTTTTGCACCAACAAAATCAGGATATACTTCCCCAAAGAGCTCACTGTTAGACCAGCATACCACTACCTCTATCTCAATAGATTGGAATTAGACTTTTCAGAGCATTACCGAGCCTATTTAGAGTCTACCAGCCTTGGGTCAAAAATATTTTCAGAAAATCAAGAAAAATTTCCAGAAAAATCCAATAAACAAAACTCAAATTTACCACACACTGTGCCCATGTACCTTGTGCAGGAATCCACGGGAACAAAGTGCTGTGTAGGCACACGCAGCTGTGGCCTCCTATTAGTTCGCCTGTATTATGTATATAGTTACATGTTAGGCCTACAACAATTGCACCTGTACTGAACACACATGAACATTTTCCCTTGTCTCTTCCCCTAAACCATACAGTATAACAGCTACTTATGTACAGTGTATATTCTGTTATGTATCATAAGTAATCTAATGATGATTTAAAGTATGTGAAAAGACTGCATAGGTAATATATAAATACTACACCATTTTACATGAGGAACCTATATTTAGTCCCCGTGTGGGTACCAAAATCTGTATCATTGGAGTGAGGTATTCACCGGGCATCTTAGAACAAATTCTCCATGAACAATGAGCAACAACTATACGTTCAAAAGTTGTTTTTCCGGGGATAAAGAAGAAGGATAAAAGAAAAGTAAGATGAAAGGGGAAAAAATGGTAAAGTGTAACTACACTTGTTGCAAATAGGGAGGGGTGGGTGAATGGGAGGGAGGGGAAGGGGGGAAAACCAAGATGTATCATGTACAGGTACAAAATAACCATGTTGATTATGATCATTATGTATACAATGTACCATTACATGTTCTTGGTAAAAATAAAAAATTAAGAAAAAAAAAACCAAAAGTTGTTTTTGTATTTTTCATGTTCATTTCCTCATCTCACATGAAGGAGCAGAACCTTAGAAAAAGCAACCAGCAGAAGTGAGGTTTCAGATCCTGATTCGATCACTCCATCATAGGTGGCACACTCTTTTGAGAAAAAAATCCTTTGTGGTGTCTTGACATAACATCACAGGATGTAGAAAGAGAAGGAAATGCAGTGACCATTTTGGCGCAAAGTAAAGAATCCAGGCTGGAGGGAAATAGGAGTAGTAAGTGACTAGAAAGATAGATGGGAGTCCAACTACTAATAACTCAGAATGACATATAGAACGTGCTGCTAAACTGAGGCAGATTAGGGTAGAAAAGTTGAAGAAAAAAAGAATTTAGTTCTTGCTTTTTAAAAGTTTATTTTTAAAACATGTTTGCATTATACACTTGATTGGCCATTCCTGGTAATTTTACTTACTTTGCTGTATGCATTGGATTAAAAAAGTGTCATTTTAGATTTATTAGAGATACACAAAAGATCATTTCTCAAGTGCTGTTATGTCAGTCATCAGGAACATAAGACATTTCTCTATGGTTTACTTCAGAAAATATTAACAATACACATAAATTGTACTGTAAAAGTTTAAAACATGGTGCCAAAAATGCAATATTTCCATGCCAGTTTATAAAAATTTAGTATCTGCAATATTATCTTGGGGAAAATAACATATGTGCACATTTGAAACAATTGCAAAGCCTCCCCGATTCCATTAATATTGCATAGAGACAGTAGATTTACACAAATATTCTAGAAATTGAATCTGAGTGATACCAGAGGTTCAGTTAATCAGCTGATATAAACAAGAAATTTCAACAGACTAGTGGTTGATTTTTTTTATTTTACTATAAATGAAATATTCAGTTTCATCCTCAACTTCCCAGAGTTGTTATTAGACTGCAGCCCAGTGTTCGCTCCACACTTCTGGTACATGAGGCAACATGCCATCGGTCTCCTTGACGCTGAGTTGACAAGCACTCAGCCACAATATAGATTTTAGACAAGCTCCAGACATTGATTTTATAAAAAGAAGGTTGTCCTCTTGAAAGATTCAAGAACACTTAGCTACTCAGTTAGACTTTTACAAGCCCTTGTCAATGAGAAGTTGAATCTAAAAGAAAAAAAGTTGGACAACAGAGAGAAAAGTATATTGAAAAACAATGTGAAATACAAAATATAAAGGATAATTTAAAAAGAATACATTTCGTGAGACTAATAAAAGGAGCTGTAAGATTTCAGGAGTTCATTACAAGTAAGCATCAACATATAAGTAAAATGTCCCATTTTTTTTCATTATTACAATTAAAGTTTTAGTGGCTGCAAATGACTCAAGGATGGTTTTACGCAAATGTCACAGATTTCAAATGAAAGAAAAACTCAAGACCAAAAAGTTCATATTACTGATATAGTTTTAATGGATTCAGTCTTTCATTAATAAAACTACCTTGTGTTATGGTACAAAATTTTAATATATAAGCCTTTATTTGTCGTATCCTTGTTTTCTGAAATAAAACCCAAAATCTCACCCGATTTCCAAGAATATGCAAAAGTACGTTAAAGAACTTAATGATGGAGGATTTTATTGACTTATTTTAGATTTTAACAGAGGTTTTTAAACAGGATGTAACAGAATCAGTCAGTGGTCATATTCAGAGTGAACTAGAGTGGAGTAGAAAGATGAGAAGCTGGCAGATCTTCCAGAAAAGTCTGATTTTATGTTTCTATGTTCCAATTGTTGTACAAATAAAGTTTTGCTGACAGTAAGCACCCACTATGTTAAGCACACACCTGCATCAGAATGATGTGTGCGTTTCATTCATCACTGCACCTCAGTCCTTTTACTAGAGCCTGGCTGGGACATAGCCAAACGGGAATGCAGCAGGATGGTTTAAAGCTCAGGTTATAGGTCAGGCTATGTGGATTGCAATATGCTCTCCACTGCATACCACCATGAGACTGCATAGGATATTTAACCTTAGTAAACTGCTCTTTTCTGAGAGATGTAGATAGTAGCATCTACCTGAGAGAGGAAGTGACAGGAGTAGTTGTGACAATGAATATACAGTGTTTAGGCACATGGTGAGCAAATCGATTCAGTATTTAGTTGACACCAGTGGACAAAAAAAGTGTACTATGAACAATTTGACCTAACCACAGAAAGCATTTGAATAAGTAATTGCAGAAATTAAAGTCATCCGAGACTGGGCTTGATTGTTGTGTGTGTGTGTGTGTGTGTGTGTGTGTGTGTGTGTGTGTGTCAGGGTGAGAGAGGAACAGAGCCAAGCATGCTTCTGCTCCCCCGTGTACCCACTCCTCTGTCTCCTGTGTGCACCCGCCCCTCTGTAAAACCAGGACTGGTCATGGGATTTTTCTTCCTCTTGTATTCTGTGACTAGGATCCAGCTCACTCCCACTTCTCTGAGGGAAACATCTTCTATGGTAAAGCTTTCAGCAGCTGCCACTCTCATTTCTTCTCACAACAGTTCCCCATTGGGGTTCCGACTCTGCATGAGGGTTCAGGGAGAATAGCTAAGAAGCTTTGGCTGTAAGGACAGCCTGTAGAGCAGAGAGCAGAGCAGGGCCAAAGCTCTGCTACTGGAAACTGAAGGTCAAGGACACAGAGACACCTTAGAGGGTTTTTTTTTTTTTTTTTTTTTTTGAGGGTGTTCTTGAGTGGCGTGCATCCAACAGTGAGAGAAAAGTGGGGAGGAATCTAAAGCCCTCCTGAAGAGAAGGTCGCTGTCTTTCTACCTTGGACTATGTAGATGAATTAAAGCATTCTTTTGACTCCAGGTAACCTGGCTGGATCAGAGGGTTAAAGAAACCCTTGCCTCCAGTGCTTGATCCAATGAAACTTCAGGAGGAGGTGGATGAAATGTGAAATATTTGATTCCTAGGGCAGCCATGGTTTAGGTATTTACCTGCCTATCATCCAAGAACTCAGGGAGTATGCCTCCTACCAAGATAAAAGCACCACTGTTTATACTTCAAAACTGAGCTATTGTGAGAAACAACTTTTTTCAACAAAAGCTTCAGGACAGCAGTGAAGCCTTCGTTACAAAAATGTTTATTGGTGGGTATTTTCCTAATTCTACTTCTTATTCACAACTGGCAAATTTGTTTGTTGACATTTATGTTGAAGATATCAAAAAAAAGAGGTTTGCTTATGTTTTGAAAAATGTTCCCACATTTCCATAGTTCCTAGACTTTTACATTATTTCTTAGTAAAAAAAAAAAAAGCAAGTCATTATTACTTATAACCTTACTCTGTGTCTGTTACATAAATATTAATTTGTAGTTATTTTGTGCATGTTATTTTCCTTATTCTATAAATGAGAAATCTTAGGATTGGAGTTTAAGTGACTTGCCCACAGTCACTTGGGCAGTAAGTTATAGAATCAGAACTTTAATTCATGTCCTTCAGATTCTAACGTACAAATTCTTCTAAGAAACATGCATTTTGCCCCTATTTGCTCCTGCAATATATATTAAGCACTTACTAAAGACAAGGCCTTATGTTTGGCACAATAAGTCATTCAAATGTTATTTTTTGGACATGAACTTACCCAAAACTCTCCTGATTGCAGTAATAACATTGCCTCATATTTCCATTCCTGATTTCACATTTCCAAAGAGAAATTCTTCGGATGGCAGCAAGATGCAAGAATTTTATTGAAAATTAAAGGTGATGTGAAGTTTGAACAGTTCACATCGAAGGAAAAACTTTAACTTATTTCTAAGTTATTGTTAGACTCTAGTTATTTAACCATAATCCCCTAAAAAATAAACCTATAGTAATTGATGGGACTTTTTATAGAACTTCACTCAAATTCTCTAATACTCCTTTTTATTTAAGTATTATTTTACTTTAGCAAATTAAATCCAAATTTGGAGCAGTTTATATAGCATACAAAAAGCTGAAATACGCTCCCAGAAATTCAGGTTTGGGTTTTTTTTTTTTTAATTTTTCACTTACTATATTTATATATCTAGGCCCATGCCCCATCTCCATCTCCTATGTGTTTCCTATATTCACTGCCAATTTTTAGGAGTAAATATATGATGTGATTTTTCTCCTCACAAGCTGCTATGACCATCCGCAGTAGAAATAAATAAGAGTTGGACACAAAGAAATGATGATGAGAATGGCTGCAGAGGCCTACTAACTCCTCTTGGGTGAAAATGAAAGAAAATGCATGTTTGCACAGAAATCACACCTTGCCTTTTCCAAGCATTTTAGATGAAAAATAACTTCATTCAAAAAGCAGATATGAATTTGAGGCAGCTGTACTTTACCTAATGAAATCTGAAGGAATAAAAACAAAATTCAGCAGCAGTACCGACACACTGGTGTGGGGCACGAGGTACTCGGCCGGACAAAGGGCGGGGCCTCAGTAGGAGCGTCCATCTTGTCTGACCTGCTGTTGCTCCTCTAAGCTCAACTATTATTTCTGAACTAGAGAAAGCTGGCCCCTTTTCATCTCTGTGTCCAAGAAACTTCTGCCCTGTACTTGGTGTTCAAAAATACTTAACCAATTGAACAGACAATAATTTCATGCTGGAAAAGGCCCTCTCACCTTTGTCAAGTTCCCTGTGACGCTCACCTTGGAATTTAACAGTCACACTTTCCATTCCAGGCTACAACTCTAAGGGCTGGAAAGTTCCACCAATTTATCCCATCGATATGTGCAATTGCCAAAAATTTATTTACCTTACTACCTCTCCAGCATTATAACGTATTTCTTCTCAGAAAAGTGGCCATACTTCTAGATCTCTACTCCTCATAAATGTAAGGTAGATGAATATGTAATGTATTTATAGCAGTAGTATTTATGATGGTAAAAATGATAAACTATAATGGGAAAATGGCCTAATCTATGCTAGAAGCATTTAATAGAATGTTAGGTTGTCATTGTCAATAATTTTGCAATTAATATATTTTTTTCTATTTTATGTATTTATTTTTAACCAAGAACATGTATTGGTACATTGTATACATAGTGATCACATTCATCATAGTTAATTTGAACCTGTACCTGATACATCTTGGTTCCCCCACTTTTTCCCCACCCCTCCCTACCCTATTTACAGTAGATTTATTTGCATTTTTCTCCTTTTTCCCTTTTTCTTTTTCCTTTCCTTCTTTTCCTCCTCCTCCCTTTCTAATTCTCCACCCTATTGAATATTATCTTTCTTTTATTTAGTATTTATTATATGTTTTGTCCTTATTTACACTTATGATTTCTCATCTCAGAAAAACAATTTGATATGTACTCATGTGTGTCTGATTTATCTCACTTAAGAGTATGTTCTCGAGGTGCATCCATTTACCTATAAATATCTCAAGTTTATCCTTTTTATGGCAGAGCAATACTCCACTGTATAGAAAAACCACATCTTCTTTAGCCATTCATTTGTTGTTGGGCATTTGGGTTGTTTCCAAGACTTAGCTACTACAAACTGTGTTGCTATAAACATGGTTGTACATATATCACTGTGGTACGATGTTTTTAATTCTTCTGGGAAGATACCAAGCAGAGGAATAGCTGGGTCAAATGGAACCTGTAGTTGTAGTGTTTTGAAGAATCTCCACACTGATTTCCACAATGGTTGAACCAGCCTACATTCCCACCAACAGTGGAGGAGGGTTCCTTTTTCCCCACAGCCCTGCCAGCACTTGTTATTGGTTGATTTCTTGATGATAGCCGTTCTTTCTGGACTGAGATGAAATCTTAGCGTTGTTTTAATTTGCATCTCTCAAATGACCAGTGATGTTGAACATTTTTTCATATATTTGTTTGCCATTTGTATCTCTTCATCTGAGACTCATTTCAGATGCCCATTTTTGGATTGGGTCTCTAAATTTGAGAAGTCTGATTTTTTTTTTGAGTTCTTTATATATTCTAGATGTTAGACCTTTGTCTGAGGAATGGTTGGCAAAATTTTTTCCCACTCTGTTGGTGATTTATTTTGCTGTGCAAAAGCCTTTTTAATAGGATGTGATCCCAAGCGCTGATCTTTTGTGCTGTTTCTCGAGCAGTCTGAGTTTTGTTCATAAGTTGTTTTCCTACTCCTATGTCTTCAAGAGTTCTTCCTATTCTATCTTCCAGTAGATTTAGTGTTTCTGTTTTAATGTTTAGATCTCTGATCCACTTCGATTTCAGTTTAGTACATGGTGAGAGACATGTATCTAGTTTTAGTTTTTGGCAAGTGGCAAGCCGATTTTTCCAGTACCATTTATTAAAGAGGCTATCTTCTTCCAGTGAGGGCATAATTTTGTATAAAATAATCATTTCATTGAAGGATAATATGCAGAATATAAAAATATACAAGTTACTAGTATACACATGAATGAGTTATGAGAGAATTACATCCTATATTCTCCACCCAATTTAAGAAATAAGTTATTCTTATTACTCCAGAAATTTCATCATGTTCTCTCTCAAACACTAAAAACTCTTTTTCTCTTCAAAGATATCCACTGTCTTAAGTATGGGGAAATAGCTGTTATCACACAAGTGAGAAAGGATGAAATAAATCTTATTTGCAGTATTTTCTGTATATTGTTACCTAACTGTAAGTTCAGGAAAAATGTTAGAAGGAAATAACTAAAATGTTAGCAGTAGTTACATTTTAGCAATCAGATTAAGGCTGACTTTTACTTTCTTCTTCCCCCCAAAATATGAATTGTGGTAACAAATAATTGTCAGGACAATGTCATTTAAAAAGTAAAATACATTATAACCAATTGTAAATGCAGTTTTTCGTATCTGTCAAGAGCAGACATTTTTCTAGTCCTAAAATGATGTTTAAAACAATATATCTCCTATAAGAACATGGAAGACTATGGCATTTTTTTTTATTATCCCACAAACACCAATAAGAACCCTAAGATCTGCCACAAAAACCACGCATGGCACGTGGTTAACCTTCTTAGCCAGCATGACTTCTATATTGTGGCTAGTACAGATCTTACGAAGTTCCCACTGTGTTAGTTTTGTCACATTCCAGAGAATTCTTCCCACCCTCCTATGGCTCTTTTTAAAAAAGAAAGACTAGAAAATAACGCTGGATGTTATAAAGTCAAATTAGCAGAAATTGTACAGACAAAACAGCAGACAGTTCTTGAAGCAGATCTGGAGTTTCAGACATTGGTTGAGGTCCACGGGAGTGCAGATGACATATTCTGCATTTCATTTAAAATCAACAAGAAAAAAAATGTTCATCCTTTTGCCTTTGTTTTTACAGAAGTCAGATAATATATTGATGTGGGAGTGGAGATGTGAAGAAAGATTTAGCTCTTAACTAAGCCTTAAATATGCAGTCAAGATTAGCTGGATTCTTTTTCGTTCTGCCCTTCCCCCTAATATTTCTTTCTTCTATTGAGTATTTATTTTGAAAATAGATAAGAATTTACTATGCAGCAGGGATATATGAGATCTAGAGGGAATAAAACCAAAACTAAATAGAAAACAAATGGAAAGAAATTCAACAAAAGTAACTCACAATATGAGTTATCTAGGAAGAGACAAGCTGAAAAGCTTTCTTAATCAAAAAATTTTCCCTCTTGAGAAGTTAATTTTCTCAGAAGAAACTGAAAAAAGGAACAAATATTTGAATCACTGAATTGATGGTATAAGCTTAATCATCCATCCAACCAAAGGTCCCTGTTCTGCTATGTACTGTAGAAAATATCCCTGAGTTGCCCACATTGCTAAGAAACTGCAAATTTTGAGTTGGAGAAGGGAGTAGAAATTGTTTAAAGATATCAGGGCTCAAACTTAACAAGTAATAGTGAAGTCTGCAAATTTTAGCCCTCAAATTGCTTTATTGTCCAGAAAGATAATATTTTTTTCCTGAAAAGAAGAAACTCAGGACAGTGGAATCTTTAAAAAACAAAACAAAACAAAACAAAACAAAAAAACAGTGCTCTTATAGCCAGACTGTAAAATTTAGGGGCCAGCAATGACCAAAAGTAGTAATTTTTCGAGTTCTGACACTTATTTAATGCTTCTAATATAGTTATGTAAAAGCATTTCATGTACATACTTTTAATATTTAGGTGCCAGGTGGCTGCTATACATAGTGTTTTATTATTTATGAGTCTGTTTGTTCTGGTTCACAGAGAGATGAGTGGTTGCCATTGACCCAAGAAAGATTCTTTTAACATCACCCATTAATTTCTTCAGCGAAAGAATAATATTACAGGTTGGTGATAGGGCAAAATACACTAGTGCGGGGTCAAGAGAATGGCGCCGCAGTTACACATCCCTAGCTAGTGAGGACTGTGAGGTTGTGCATGTCGTCTTCTGGGAAACTCAATTTTGTCATCTGTCGAAAGGGAACGTTCACGTCCTATGAAGGACCACAGGCATGTACCTATCAGAGTGCCTCAGAAATAGAAAATGCTTAGAACCAGTTTCTTGCCTCTCTCTGTGGGTCTCTGTTTCATCATCTAAAAACCAAATGGAACAACAGAACAATCGGTTAAGAGCAGAATGTCGAATAATTTCATTTCATATGATTGATATGAATCACCTAGTGTATCACAAAAGTGATTTCAAACTAAGGCGGGATGATCACAAATATACTGGGTATATTCTTCATGTCCGCCTTGGTTAAAGGAGAAAGAGTAACTGCACTTGTATTGCTGTGTTTCAGCCCTCCAAGGTACACAAGTCTCTGGTTTTGCACTGGGCTTTCGTGTTTATGAACTACCACGGATAGAACTGAGGGATCCTAATTAAGATCTTTGTTGCCAACACTTTAAAATAGTGCTAATAAAGTTTGCATCCAGCCTGGCAGTTTCCCTGGTCAGTTGGGGACCTTTGCTCACAGACACCACACAGAAGCTGCCTTGCCAACTTTCAGCCAGCAAAGCTTTCAGTAAAAAGCTGGTATTTGAATATTTGCCAGTAAAAACAGCTCTGTGGAGTTTTATTACCTTCTGTATTCCTAAAGGAATCGTGATAAGATCTCAGCTTATCTTATTTCTTTAAGCCATTCCACACACCTTACTTCACTTGTCTGAATTTCACAGGGAAGAACAGGCAGTGATATTCTTAGAAGGAATGAGATGCAGTCAATAATTCAATTGTTAATAAATACAACTAAGAAAGCAACTTCAGAAATTAAATAAAACATCATGCACAATTATTAAAGTTCAGAACAAGTTCTTATATATTGAGTTTTATTTTCATGCTTTTGTCTTTTTTATTATAAAAACTATCATTTTGAAAAATATTTTGTTTACAAATCTTACCTGCCTACCCCAGCTCTTAGGATCCATTTCGGTTTTCATGTTTATGAATATATAGATACTTTCACTGGTTGTAAATTTACTACATGTATAATACTGAGTTCTAATCATTCATAAGGAATTATAAATATTTCCCATATTTTCCATCTTCATTAAGATCAAAAGAGGTCATTTTAATTGCATCACAGTATGTCAGTGATATTTGTACAATAATTTGCTTTCCTTTGATTGTCATGAGATTTTTATATTGTTGAAGCAACATTATGATTTGAATTTAGACTAGTTTTCTAAGTGCCAGGCATTGTGCATTCCTACGAGAAAGATAGATTAATTTTTTAGGAAGGACCCCAAAACCTCACTGATTTATAGAAACATTCATTCATGCCACGTTCATGCCTCATTCATGTCACAGATCTCTTCTGGGTCAACAGCAGCTCAGTTCCCCATCATCATATTCACTACCGGACTCAGCTGGACTGAGGAGCCACAGTGCAGGATGTTGATGGTTTTCTGATAGAAAGAAGAGAAACGATGAACCAGCTACTAATCTGAAACCTTCTTCACCAAAGTACTGACCAGTCACCCCCTGCATGACTACCCAGAACTCGACAGAATGGGGATATGACACCTGCTACGGGATGGGACAACACAGGGAAAGAAACCTGAATATTTGGTAAACACTAACACGATCTTCTTTGTCATGGGATCTTCTCTTGGTGGTCTTAAAATTTAATAGCATTTCACTTAGTTATACTAGACTTAAATATGATGCTAAACTGAATAAACAGCCAACCATCAGTGAAAATAAAAATGTGATAATGCAGAGCCAGTGTGCTTTTAAGTATTAATTGTTTAAGGCTGTTTGGAACTAAAGATCTTGCAAGTTCAGGGTTCTAGGATTTAGAAGAGACTCCAGATTCTTGCATTTCCCAAAGGAAAACCAATAATGAGCAGGAGACCAGACATTTATGCAATCTCTCTGAGATCTTCAAAGCTAACGAAGGAAAAGTTCTCAAAGGGCAAAGTGTGTTACCATGTCTTTACAATAGACACAATCCAGGAAACACACACAAGAGCGTTCATGGCCTGGAGATATACCATCTTGAGTTGTGATCCTGGTAGATATCATAGACTCTACAAGGTTGGACAGGTTACTGTCTCACAAGGAAGGTTCTTCGGGAACACCCGAGGATAATAGGAAGGTGGTTGTCTTTCAGATGAGTTTTTCATTCTGAGTTTTACTCATTCACTTATTTTTCTGAAGCACACAGAATACTCTTGATTCAGTTGCTTTGGTCTGTTTTATTTCTAAGGATCACAATTTACAAACTGAATTTGCCTTGTCCTTGTACTGCATCTAGGCAGATGATGTACTTCAGACTTCTATAACTATTTCCAGGTCTTTGCCTTCACATGTTTGAAATAAATGTAAGGCATTAATTTTATTCAGACAACACTCCGCCCAAATCACTTGGGGAAATGCACCTCAATGTGTAATTCATCATTAGGGCCTGTCCACTAGTCTCTTACTCCCTGCGAGTAAATTAGAAACTTTGAAAGGTGCATTAAACTCTTCATGGCTACTAGGTACCATTTAGGGCGGTGGGGCAATAATTTACTGAATGGTACCTTGGTGACCTCAAAAAGTTTATGTTGTTTTGGAAGTTCTTAATTTTCTTCCAGAAGATAATTTATGTACTAGGAGGTGGAGTATATTTATAAATATGTTTTCAGAGAAGCAACAGCCATTAAATAGAATAAATAATATGAAATTGTCATGCCAGGTATAGAAATCAAATGTTCAAAACTGTGTTATCTAACCTCCCCATGGGATAGATGTATACTTTACAAGACAGTTATTGTGTTGGATTTCTTTTTATTTAATGTAAAAGACCGTGTTACATTTTATTCTAATTAGTAATGCTTCATAGCTCTGAGGATTTCCAGATCCACAATACTGCATTTTTGCACAGTACAAAACACATTTATCCAAAGTGAAGATAACGTACTAAATATACTGAAGTTCCTGACAGCAATTTACATTTTTTATTTCATAAACAGCAGGGTTTCATCCGTATTAAATAAATTGCTTGCTTTGTCTCAATACCGCCTACTTCTTCTTTATTAAAATGAATCAAATTAAGGTTCATCCACCAACATGTTTTGGATTTTTCTTTCACCTGGGCCAATTACTACTAAGAAGAAATGTTGCATTCAACAATTCTAAAGAGTCTTTTAGAGACATGAATAGCAGGATGTGTGTTTGAACTGATGCCATATCTAAGATTTTGGAGGCAACACTTATCTTTATTGTCAGAAAATCATGATGCATCTCCTAACTGATGACATCATAGATTTTTGAAATATAGCAGGACAAGTTATTTGGAAATAACTAAAGTTAAAGGCCTGGATGAAATTAGAGAATGACTCTAAGAACATAAACACTTTGCTCTTTAGAAGACAGAGCTGATAGTTTTATATACATATATATTTATTTATAGTTTTGTGTATATATATATATATATTTCAGTTACCACTGTCCATTTGAAGATGAGTTTATACTCATTAGACAGTTTTGAAAAGGTTTTAAAATTTATGGACGTAAATCCTATGAGAAATTCTAACAAAATATATATAGGCCATAACAAAAGAATGGAACTATTTTTAAACTGATAATAATAATTAAAATTATTCTTACTACTCTCCAAGTAAAGAAGAGTGAAATAGTGATTCATTGATGGATGAAGTACAGTTCTGGGGAGAAGGACTGAGTCAATATGGCTCATGATTATAACTGATACGCTTTCTTTGGTCAGAAGAGACCTGTAAAAAAAAGCCACTTAGCGTGTCTTTTCAGGATAACTTTGATATGTGTCTCCTCAACTAGTCTCCATTGCATCTGCTATGGACCACTTTGGATGAAAGGGCAAGTTCAGGTGTCAACGCCAATAGAGAGGAGAGATGGTTAGAGGAATAACAAAAAGAAACGGGGCAAATTTTAAAATTTAGCAAGATAAAGAATTCCAGAATGAACACACTTCACGCTGTTATGAGTAATGTTTACCGAGATATGCCATACATTTTCATCACCGAAAGATAACAAATGGGACAAGTATGATGCGCTCTCTCAGTAAAAAGTGACGCCTGGCAGACTGTGCTTGCTGTACTCTTCCTGAGTTCTAACACAACCCGTGGAGTTCCACTTCTAACTTATAAATTATAGAAATTTAAAAATTACGATTACGTGATTATAAAAAATCAAGATCCCTGAATGGGTCAATTTCTAGAACAGACTTGTTTCAAATTTAGATAGTTGATGTCACATTTAAATATTCAGTTAGGATACATAGAGTTGAATAGCGTTTGAGTTCAAATTTGGAGTCCAACAAATCTATAAACTCTACTAGAATAAGACTTTTTGTTGCTTCTACATACATGTGTAAAATAAACTCAATTTCCTAGCTCTGTGAATGGAGGAGCTAAGGTGGGAGACATATAATATGACAGACAAACCTACTAGGACTTCTGCACTGCTCATAGCCAATATCCCAACATATCTGCTTTTAAATCTATGAAATGGCCAATGCACGTTCAGACTGAAAATGTTAATAATACTTACATATCCCCAAAATTCCACATTTGCCTGAAATTACTCTTCAGAGTATGTTATTTTATAATCTTTACAATTACAGAAATAATTAACATGATTAAGATAACCACAACTTCATTGGACATTCTTAAAAATGATGGAACTCATTTTTCTTAGCATTCATTTCCATTGACTGTATTAATCTATTTGTGTTTTGTGTGGATACTCAGGGTCTGGTAGCAGGCAGAAAAGACTAGGAAGTCTGGAAAACAATATTTGAAACCCTTTGCTACTTATCTCTTGAACATCATGCAAGGACATTACTCTTTTGTGCCTGTTTCCACAGTTCTAAAATGATAATAATATTTACCTTCATGGTTATTGATAAGATTGAAGGAGTTACGACATGCAAAGCACACGTAACTGAAGAATAGTGACTAATCCTTTTAGTTCCCTGTACCTGGAATATTCTTGGTAGGCAGTTCAATTTCTCAGTAAACTTTGTAACATACTGTCATGGTTTGAATATGATTTTCCTCCCTGGAACTTACATTGAAATTAATTCCCATTATGAAAGGTTAAAGGTGATTTGAGATAGGCTCTTTAAGAGTGTATTAGGACTCTGCCATCATGAACGGATTAATTCACTCATGGGATTCATGGATGAGTAGATTGTGAGTGGGTCTTTTGTAACAGCTACTTTGGCTAGGTCTCGTGTGTGCTGCCTGCCTCTCACCCCAGATCCCCTATGCAGACTCTGGACTCCGCCAGCAAGAAATTCACTGCAAGGTGGGTCCCCCTGATTTTGGATCAGGACAGTAAGCCAAAAGGCATCTCTTTGTGATTTAGCCTCTGTTATTAGCAATAGAAAACAGACTAAGGTGTGTAAGTTTCAAAGGCATTCTGTAATCCAGCTCACTAACTATTTATTGAAGGTTGTAATAGATCTAGAGAGAAAGGAAATTATATAATGTCTCCCATTACAGTGTTCACAGAGCAAGCAGATGCATCAATAAACAATAGAAGAGCTCTACACCCTTTTTGCAAAGTCTTAGCAGGCAACATGGGACTTCTTGTGACCAAACTGTGGAGTGGTAGATTAATTATAGCAGAAGTCATGAACCACTAATTAGAAACATGAAGACACTGGATTTGAAAATACTGCCAGAATAAAATAAAGTAGCAGTCATAAAAAGATTACAAAGAGTGAGAGAAAATTGTACAAAGACAAATTAATGCCGAGATAACTTTTAAGATAATTTGTAGACAAGAGAAATCAGCAAATACATATGGCAGAGTAAAATGGACTGAGAATTTTGGCCACCTTGCTGATTTGGTAAGTTAAAAGAGCAATGAGCTTAGTGTGGTAGCATATACCTACAATCTCAGCACCCCAGGAGGCAGAGGCAGGAAGGTCACAAGATGAAGCCCAGCCTGTGTGATTTAGTGACTTAGCAAGTTCCTGCAAAATGAAAATTTTAAAAGAGCTGGAAATAAAGCTCAGTGAAAAGATTCTGGGTTGAATCCACAGTACCACATATACACGCACAAACACAAATGAGCTAAAATTCATACCATGTTTACTACACATGAGAACAAATCAGATGCCCAGATTTCACTTAGTTTATAGCTTTGGGTTCATGAACCTTTTGTTCGGGGGTGGGGTGCTGGGGATGGAACCCAGGGCCTCCACTACCGAGCTACATCCCCCACCCTGTGGTCTGTAGATCTTTGAGAATGAGGAAATTATTGTTTCTTGCTCAAAGTCGAAGGTCCATAGACATACGTGATTCGTTTTATTGGTAAGAGAATGTGGGATGAGCTGGAGGAAGGTTAAAAAATGACCCAAGAATTCGCAGGTAGTAAAGGGGACTGTGATTACCTTTCAGGGACCTGCACGTACCTCTTCTTTTCATCTTTGCTCTCCAAAATTACCAGTCTTCCTCTGATTGCACATGCAAAAGATAGCTTTAGACTTTAGAATTAAAACTCTAATCCAAACAAGCACATCAACAAATTTTCCCCCAAAAGACAATTTTTATGTAAAAAAATTCTTGTATAAACTATTATTCAAATATTGTGTTTTCTATTAGAGCACACATAATATTAGAAATTCTTCCAATTCATAGCCTTCACTCTCCTCTCCCAACCATAAAGCTTTAGGGAGCAAAGTATGAGGAGCAGGTGAATCTCAGTCATAAATCTTATGATCATCTGAAACCAAGTTGTTAGTCAAAGCCACGATGAGAAGTACTGGTTAGTACAGCATCCTTGGCAATGGTACACAGAAGTGTTAGTTAACTAAATCAAATTTTCGTAGACCTTCCATTGCCTCTCACATACTTGTTTGGTACAGGTAGAAAGGAGCATATTAAAAGATTTTAGGAAGAGACTGGGAACACAGAAAGGCTCATTTTCATCTCCCTCCAAAATCTGCTGGTAGCAAGACTATTTTATATTTTAACAACAAATGCATACTATGCAATGAAGTGGAGAATGTACAGGTGCTGAGCTGACTGTGTGATGAGAAGGAGATGAACAGATTTAGTGCCTGCTACTAGTAGGGAATATGAATGAGGAGAAAGACTCATAACATATATGCATACTGTCTAAAACCCCTTTAAAGAATATGCAAGATTTAGGTTTTATTCAGAGCCAGTAGATAATGTTGTTTCTTTGTATGTTACACCACATAGAGATTGGGCCATATGGAACTTCAGGTGTTATATGTGATGTAAATGTATATAAGCAAGGAATATATATATATATATATATATATATATATATATATATATATATATGCCTTTGAAGGCCAAGCTCTTGTTTATCTTCACACCTTCTATAACTCTAAGCACAGTGTAGAATTTTGCACATGGCAGGCAGTCAACATTCACTAAAGCCAAACAAAGAAGTATGGTTCTCAAACTAATGTTTACGAAGGTGAAAATATTGTAAAATATTGGAAAAATCATGGGACTGTGTGACAGGGAAATATTCAGTTTTATGCCTGGCTTGTTAAAGCCCACAACTTTGAAAGTTTCAATAAGCTCCTTCTCCTCCCCGGGCATCAGATTCTTGCCCTGGAGAGTTTGGGTTGTCTCTCGGTGCCCTTCCAACTTTCTAAAACTAATACTTTCATCTTACAAATTCCTAGTGATTTTATTTGGCATTGATGGATTAACCACCTTTCAGCCAAAAATTCCATCAACTCTGCTCTGGGGTTCTTTAAGATTATGTTTGGTTTCCTCTTGTTGTGATAGCTGTAAGATAAATACTCTCAAGGGTGACAGAAAGCACTCATTTACAACTCCTGCCACTGTTGTCTAAGTTACTTGAGATGATGAAGTAGCTGCATAATAATAATAGCCCTGTACTTATGGTAGGTTCTAGATCTTGTGCTACTTATTTAACAGACCTTTTTTTCCCTTTTGCTTGAATAACCCTGACAAGCAGGCCTCTTTGTTTTAGCTGCACAGCTATCTCTCCAAAAACATTTCTTGAAATCAGTGTAACAATCACCAGTAAGAGTGGTCAGTGGAGTTGGGGATCCAAAGGAGTCCAGGTCCTCCTTAACTTATAACTCTTAATGTCACAGGGAGGATTTTGCACACATCTGCATTTATAATTTTGCATTTCTAATATATTTGAGGCAGGTTTTCTTTAAGAAATGGAATTGATATCTTTAAAGAAGAAATTTTACAAATATTTGTATGGATCCTATTTCACTAATGAATTTTGCTAAAAATTCCTTTGTCCTGCTTTCAGCCGGTTTTGTTGAAACTGCATTTTCCTCCTGAGTAGATAAAGATTTATGGTCCTTAGAACATGTGGAAATTAGAAAATGGACTAATGGAATCCATTAATATCCTCTCACCAATTAGATGAATTGTAGATCGATACAATATATTAATGGAGTCAAACTGATACATATATAAATACCCCAGTGGGACAGCCTCAAGGAGATAGCCCTAGTCTTGATTGGGTTGACAAGGATAAAAAAATCATACTTAAACCAGAAAGACCTCCTCTCTACCTTGTATCTTAGCAATTTTGACATTAAAATAAGTTGTTTTATATGCTTAATGATGACACACCGTTTTCTGACTAAAGACTAAACATCTAATAGTAGAAAAATGAATAGTATTTTTGTAATAATAAAGTTTCTATTAATTCTACAGTTAAATATTTGTATGGTTTTAAAAAAAGCTTGGATTATAATTGTTGTTTCAGATTAGATTTTCTTTCAGTTTTAGTATGCAAGTAACTAAAAAAAGAGACTGAATAAATGTGATGGATATAACAGTTACTACCCTCCCTGGAACCTCAAAGGCCTAACCTCAAAGATCAAAAATACACTTCCAAAGGAAAATTACTGCAAAAGTACTTTGCGCTAAACCAGCATCAGACATAAAAATAAAATAATGCCTGTAAATCTTAAGGGACTAATTAAGATTTTAATGTGGTCTCATTCCTAGGAAAATATTAGGAATTGTGATTCAAGAAGACTCGTGTTTCACAGGTTAAAACAAAAACAATTGAGGCAGGTTATTAAAATGTTCCAGGATTGATGTATAAGGCAAATCTTTAATTAATATATAGTGGGATCCCATTTTATCATTATCTGTGAGAATCATTATGAAAATAGGGAATGGTATGAATTCCCCACATTCCCATTAAAAAAAAGAAGGAGGTCAAAAGGCAGAGCATATCAGTTCAGCAAGAGAAAGCAAACAAACTATAAATTATCTTCTACATAAGGACAGTATGTTCAGCCAGATATCAGGTTTCTCTTTTTAAAATAGCTTATTAGACTCTGACACACTTGCCTATGTGTTTAGAGTTAATGAATGCATACCTGGGCTATGGGGGTACTCAACTCCATATACATGCTGGGACACACATGTGCACACATTCCTTAAAGGAAATAGGCACAATTGGTGTAGCCACTAGACATTGTACAATTTTGCGAAAGATGCAGAATAAAGAAGTCAGCCCTAATACTGGAGGAAAGGTGGAGAAAAATCAAGAACCTTTTTCATTTATGTTGACAGCATACGGAAATGAAAAACAAAAGGGAAGCAAAAAACCCAAAATCTGTTTCTCATTATTCTGACTCTTAAGAGGAAAATATAATGCATATTGGACTGACATATCACTGATTATGAATTTAATTTCCATTAGCATAGATGCTAAAAAAACACTTCCATTGGCATTCAATACCAATCCACCATAATTTAAATGCTTCTTAATTTCTTGTTCTGCTTCCAAAGTCAAGCTTTATGTAATTTAATTTTATGGTACATATTTGAAAGCATCAGACAAAAGATAACCAAGTCGTCAATATGAAAGGTTTTCTTTCCCAGTTGTCACGCCATCCTAAGGTCATCCCTATTGACACAATTAAATACTCCACGATTGATCTATTCCCTTGCGGCAAGAAGAGATTGACAGCACAAATCAGGAAGTACAAACACAAGTGTTTTTTCCAAAATGACCCACAAAGTTGGATGCATTCGAGGGAATTGATATTTGAAGTTTTCTCCACAGAAATCTTTTGGTTTCCACAAATACCTAACATACCTACTGGGGGACATGAAGTTAAAAACGAAAGTAATTTGATCATTTTAATTAAGTGTTCTATGACAAACTTCCACATTCTTAAACATTTAATAAGTCTCAAAATAAAATTAAAAGAAAGAAGAATGTTGAGAACAGAGTGTTGAGAGGGAGTAAATATTAAACTTGGGAGTTCATACTAACTGGAAGCTGAGGTTCCTGTTTTATAAAGTTCACTCCAGAAGAATTTTCTGCTTCTTCAGTCCTTCTTTAGCTGATACTATCCCTGTGAAAGAGACCCAAAAGGGAAATTCGACCTCAGTTTCTGAATACATTATTTTAACTTCCTGGTCCAAGTGTCCAAGTCATATTTGTGAAAGAAATAATTTAAAAAATATTTAACATGTAGAACATGTATCATAAAAGGCATCATGTCAATGTTTTTCATGGATTATCTTTTATTGACCACAACAGCCCTAAGAAGCATGTATGATGACTGTCTCTATGCTAGTAAAGTGAGGTAAAATTGAAATATTCTCACAGAACACAGTTAAAGGATAGTTGAAGGAGAGATACATGCATCCTTCTAACTTGTCTCTGGACCCCAGGTCTACTTACATTACTTCCATGGACTGTGCTGAATATTGCAGCCACTAGCCACATACGGTCATTTAAGTTTAAATTACTACACATTAAATCAAATTAAAAATTCATTTCCTCAGTCACAATAGCCACACTTCAAGGGCTCAATATCTTCTGGCATTGCGCAGAGAGACTATCATCACAGAGAGTCCTATTGGACGGCACCGTCAGCTTTGCCTGGAGGAGGCTGTCAGCCTTTTCTTCCTTCCCTCCCGCAAAACATTCAAAACCAGAAGTAAGTCTACAGAGACTATGTGGGCTGTGATGAATCTTTTCTTCCCACTCCCCAGGAAAGAGCTACTATCCTCTCATCTGGAGAAAACTGTTTCTACCCACTTCTCAAAACAAAGCTGTTTGAATAATAAAACATGATTAGGAATGAAAAGTTAAAAATCAATATCAAACGGAAATGTGGAGGGTACGCTGTGAGAGTAAATGTGGACTTTTCACCAAACCATCTGTATGATCTTTGACAACTGGGAAAGAAAAGCAAGTAAGATTATTATGAACCATACTTCATGGTGTTGATGTTACTTTGGCATCACATAAAGTACTGATGAAATTTCACTTGGGAATACTGCTATGTGCAGTTCTGCATAGAATGCTATAGGAGGACATGCTAAGTCTAAGAACACACATCAGAGAATAATCAAAATGATACAGTGCCAGATCATGACAAAGAATTAGCCAGTCCTGGCCTGAGTCCTATAGTCAAAGAGATGTTGAGGGATACACGGAGGTAAATGGGATCCAGAAGGGAGCAAAACAAGTCAGTGCCAATAATCTTCTCATAATGGAGATTTCATGCAATTTTAGTCAATAGCATAAATTTGCAATCATTAAACTAAGAATTAAAATGTTAGGTAGTACACCAAAATTCAGATTTCAAATGTGTAAAGAAATCATTTCAGGAAGAATTTTAGTTGTTTTTTAAAGATAGAAAAAAAATAAAAACTTCCAAAAAGACTGAAGAAACTAAGATAATGATTTCCGTTCGTTTAGGAAAATACATGAAAAATAATCACTTCATTGTCTATCACAAAGTCTAGCTTATTTGTAGTCTTTATTCCTAAAGTGAGGATGTCCATCCTTCTGAAATAAGATACTAGGTTAAATCTTACACTATCTTTGTGTAATCACACAACCTCATTATGCACATAAGAGAAAAAAACTTAGAATCTTAGTTTTTCTTACAGAAGTCTTGGAAAGTTCTGTAATTCATCTTCTGAGGGAGGTCATAGAGATTCAGCAATGATGAATAACTCAACCAGAGTCACACAGTTTGTTGGTGACAAAGTTGGGGCTGAAATGTTGGTGCCAGGTGAAAAGTTCGAGCTGACCAGACAGCCAGCAGCAGCATCTCTACCATACGTGTCCGAGGACCCAAGATGCTGCCTAACAGTGTACTCCAGGGTTGCCGCAACTCTAACATTTTGGTAATTCTCTTTTTACAATAAAAATACTGCTTTCGTTTTATAATAAAATTTTAAAAATCAAAAAGAAAAAAAGTGTTTCATGTCTCAGAGAGCCAACCTCCAAGGAAAATTACAATGTCCATCATAAAATTTCTTTCTATAGAAAACACAGGTGCTACATATTGAAAATGCATCTCAGAGAACACATAGCAACCATCACTTTAAGAATAACATCCATGTTCTGTAGGCCTGGAACAACACTTAGAATATAAGGACTATTTATGGGACTGAACTAAATTCTTAATTTTACAAATGTGGAAACATGAGGGTTTAGGGAATTGTCTTTTGTCAGTCTCATCCATGCCTTCTGAATAGAGGTAATACTGCCCCCAAAAGGGTGAAAATTGGTTCTTAGTCTTACACATAAAGCATACCTCTTTGTAGAGGTGCATTAAGAAATCTACAGTGTAGTTGGCTTATTAAGATTTCATGGTGCGAGAGGCAGTCAAGAAAAATGGTGTAAAGCATTCTGAGAGAATAATGACAAAACCTACACTTGGCCTACACCTACAGAAATTCCACAAAGTAAAGAAAGTAGACAACATAAAATCAGAGGACAGAAACCACATTTTTAAACTGATCCTATTTGAAACTCAAAATGTTTTTAGTTGCACAAATAATTTTATCTGATTTTCTGCAATTATTAAAATAACCTTATTTTGTTCTTATTGATTCAGTCATTCATTTTAGAACTTCACTGTCATGTTCTATTCAAAGCCACCTTCTCCTCATACATTTACCTTTCGTTGGGAAGCTCCCCCACCTCTTTTAGAGGACCCTGATTCCTTCTGTGGTCTCTCAGCCTCACTGGCCCCCTATTCCCCTGTTCCATGAGTGGTGACTCCCATTCAGGGTGTGGAGTTTCTATGGAATTCCTCTTCCACTTTTCTTGGAAATTTCAACATCTCTCTCCAGCAAGTGCAGGTAAGCAAGGTAGTGGCCCAACAGACCTGTGGAACATGATATTATGCCTCCCTCAATCTTGAGACCACCCTCATTTGACTTCAACAAGGGAACGTACCTTTTCTGTCTTCCACAAGTGAGTCAGGTGAGGTACGAGTAGATTTTCCTTAGCATCACTGCACTTCCATAAAACAAGACATCTCCTCTGGCCCTGTCTTTCCTAATCATCCTCATTTTCTCTCCCTGCACTCTGAACTGGGCTGGCTTCTCCTAGCTGTCCTGTAGAGAGATGGTGGACTTCTACAAATGACAGCTCTCTAAACTTCCAACATCTGACACTTCCTTACTTCTCAGTACTTTCTTTATTCTCAGCTTGAGCCTTATTTGCTAAACCAAGTCCTAGGCACCTAATATCATGCTAATAATCTAGCTGCCACTTATCTTGGGAACTGTGCTAAGCATTTAAGACACATTATCTCAGCTGGGGATTTAGCTCAGTGGTTAGAGTGCTTGTCTTGCAAGGACAAGGTCCTAAGTTCAATCCCCATACCAAAAAAAAACCCAAAAAACACATTATCTCATTTGTTTCTCTTAACCAACCAGTAAATAAATATTAGTTTCCCTTCTTACAAGCAAAGAAAGTGAGTCTTCAAAGTTAAACAACTGGTTTAAGGTATTGTATTAGTCATTTTCCCATTGCCAAGACACAATACTCAACACTCACTACTTAAATTAGGAGAGATTATTTTCATTTGCAGTTTTTAGAGGGCTCAGTCCATGGTTAGTTGACACCAAGGCAGAAACAACATGGTGGAAGGACATGGTAGAGGAAATGAACTCACTTCGCGGCAGCCAGGAAGCAGAAGAGAGGGGCTAGGACAAGATGAAAGGAGTTAGGTCATCTCACCTGTAACCCACCTCCAACCAGGCCCCGTATCCTAACAGCACATTTAGCTATCGAGCTCACCAGTGAGGGGATGCACTGATGAGTATGGCGCCTCCACGATCCAACTACCTTCAGAACAATAAAGACTGCACATAACGAACATGTGGCTGAGTTACTAATAACAGGAAGACTACTGAGAATGTCATGCCAAAGCTCTTAACCCAATGATTTTTTAAGTGAAAATGAATTAAAATTAAAGTAGTTTGAGGCCTGCTTTATAGATATCATTTGAGAGACCTAACATATGGCTAGCATGGAAAATATGTTGAAAGTTGGTGCTCAAGAAAATATTAATACTTTATACTATCATTTTTGTTTCTTTACTTGGGTATATGAGATCTTGTTATTTCAACATGAACTGAGAGAGTTATTTTATTTGGAAGGCTAAATCATAGAAAATAGCACAATAGCTCTCAGACATTTTGGGGAAGGCTCAAAGAACTAAGTATACTTATCTTGTTATAATTTTCTTCAGTAAGCTTTATATAAAGAAGCAGATAGAACATAGGAAGCTCTGCTTAAGTAATTTTTGAGCCACCATAACTGAATCAGAATACTACATTATTTTTCCTTGATACATGAACAATTTTTTATGAAACTGGCCAAGAATTCTGGACCCTTGTGCCATTGCTGATTCATCTCTGTCACCAAGGCCTGAATCACAGCTGTGTGACCTCAACAAATTGATGAAAAACAGGATGGGAAGAAGAAAAGATTAGGATGATATTTGACTTCGAAGTTGGTTGCTTTATTTCCTACCTTCGAATCTTTCTAATCCAAAAAAGAACAAAAAATCTTTGTAATCCTATCTCTGTGTGCAGAGTTTCTAAAATTTATTATTACTCTCACAGATGTTTGTATAGCAAGTACTGCAGATATTCTTACATTTTGTCCACATATATGTTTCTTGGGGATACACTTTTAGTTCTCTAGTCCTTGTAGACTGTATAAAAACTGACTGGTTGAAACTAGGGATCTAAGCGAATGAACTCCTGATTGGGACTCTGGCAAATTACTAGTAACCTCCTGAAAGAATCATCAAAATCTCACTAAAATCTCACTTCAGTCTTTCTGCTATGCCTCCTAACAATAGCATTTAGTGCCATTTGCCACAAGGGCTTCCCCTTTCTTGTGCAGAAATTTTAAGGTTCTTTAAGATTTTTCCAGATTACTGGCACTAAAATGTTCAAGGGACCAATCAAGGCATGTTGAGGTTTTAGTTATCAGGACAATGTCCTTCTGAGGTTATTTTGCAGCCAACGTTTCTTTCCTCTAAATGAGTACAAGGAGTGTAAAGGTCAGAGATAAAGATCGAGGCTCCAGAGGACAGGGTGCAAAAGCAGCAGAGAAGGTTCTTTAAATTGTAACATAGCAGACAGTGAGATGTTGGAAACATTAAATTCTTCAACCTTCCTAATGAATCACAAAAACCTCGAGTTCTTCTTGGCAGTGTGCTGCAGCCAGCCTGTACAGACTTTAGAGAATTCTTCAGCAAACCCTTCTAGTTTAGAAAACTATCATATTAAATTAGTCTCTGGGGGGAATTAACAGTTCAGTTCACTAAAGAACAAAACAAAACAAAACAAAACAAACAAACCCCAGTAAATCCATTGGAAGGGCGCAGGAGAGGGAAAAAAGGGAAGGAAGATGCAAGTCAGCATTCTGAGCGTCTCGTTTTGTTCTTTCCCAAGCACAAATATCTGAGCCCAGATGTTGGGTGTCTGACAGTTCAAGTAGTTGTTCTGAAATGGTTAAGCGGACAGGTCTTGCGATCAACTAGCTCAGTCATTGAACACAAACACCTCAGAGATGGTAGTGTTTACTGCCCATGTTCAGAACTTGGGTTTAAACTGAAGGCATCTTCTGTCTTCGCCTAGCTCTATGGAGGAACACCCAATCACCCCACCCATTGTGTGGGGGCTCTGCTACAAATCATGCAAGGCCCACTAGCAAAAAATTTGCTTAGCGTCACAAGTTATTACCAGTGTATAATTCTAGAGCATAATGATGTAAAAGGAATCAATGAGTTGAATTTTTAAATTTTTCACTCAAATATTTTGAATACCTTTTGTGGATCAAGTACTGTCGTAGGCCCTGGGAGTTATCAGGGGCCTTAATTAAAAATGCCTTGATTTCAGAAAGTTTATATTCTAGCCCTAGAGACAATGAGCCTCACATCTCTTTGTGAGGTCTACAAACCAGGGAGTCATTTTTAGTTATGTTATGATGTTTATTGTATTTAAAAATTGTACCTAATATAAAAAAGTTAAAAAAGAATATGAGCAAAGAATACTGAAGGTAAATGAAACAAAGGAAGAAAGTGTTAAGTATAATAGTCAAGCTTTTTGTAACCTCAGTCTTTATCAAATTAAATTTGTGGAATAGTAGAAAGAAAATGTGTGTTCGCCATAACATTCTATTTCAGTTCTATTCTCCTTCAGTCTTGTTCAAAGACTGAATGAGAATGGATAAAGAATGAATCATACTTTACTTTCTTTAATTATACCTCCCTCAATTTTTAAGAAACATTTCTAAATATATTTTTATTTTGATCTGATTTCCATGTATTAATCTATTTAGTGAATATCTTATATACTGAACATATTGTGCTAGGCTATTTGTACAGTAGTCAGTTTACATTTTAAATCTGATAGGTTGCTATCCCTATTTCGTAGGTGAGAAAACAGATACTCAGAGAGTAAATGACCTGCTAGAGCTCACACTGCTAGTTAGGTGGAGGAGGCAACATTGGGATCTATATTTACTGTGCCTATGTGTCCTAATATATAAATATGAATAAGTGATAATAATAAGGACTTTATAAAGCTGTTCTGTGTATTACCAATAATCCATGAGAAGATGCTATTGTAGTACTCAGTACACTGAAGTCTGTAGAATAGCTTTTGTAGGATTATGTCCCATAGGTCAATGAGAGATACTCTACTCCAAATGTAGAGACAACTGTATCAAAACCTTGTCATTTATCATTCAGGAAACTCCAAGTCCTTCCCATTATTTCCAGAATCGAGCAGTGATTGGTATCTCTCTTCTGTGGTTTTCTTGATCCTAGTAGTAAACTTTTGATTTTCATTGCAGAGCTTATAGTTGTTCCATTGTTGGAGCAGCATGAAATTGAATATTAAACTTCTCTGTTCTTAAAATCTGCTGGGCTGTATCAGTCTTTCAGAGTGTAGCTCCCAGGACACAGCAGGATAATAGCCTCTCCTAGCCGCAGTCACCCCAAGTCGTCTTCTCTGTCCCATGTGGGCTTTTAAGGTATTTTCCTAAGGAAAATCCATCTTTTTCTTGGGAAGACTCATGATACCAGCTGATGAAATAAGGTTTTACTCATCATTATTATGAACTCAAGTATCTAGACTACCCAAATATACATAGTTCATCTGAATTTTTAGCCAGAACTCTGATGCTAGTGGGGCGAATGACTGTCATTCTGACCAGTCATTTTGGCATTTATTCCCTCGTAAAATGAGAAAATAGAACTAGGTGGTCAACAAATCTTTTCTGCTCAGTAATTTTACTTTATTCAGAGATTTCAGATAATTCTTTTCTCATAAATTTCAGCACACAGGGTGGGGTTTGGAGTGGAACATGAGATATTTCAAAACCAGTTGTGAGATGAAAGGCACTTCATACATATGGAAAAATCATCAGTTTTGTTTTTGCTGTTTCACCAAAAATGAAATGAAAGCCATAGTCTCCTTTAATTCTTTCAATCATAGTGTACTATATGACCACACAATAAAAACAGAGATAAAAGAGAAAAGTTTCAAAAATGATGAAGAAGTGCAGAAAAGTAATTGTTCAGGATAAAATCTGTTAGAATAATATTGTTGAGTCCAGGATATGTTTTTGCATCTAGCCATTGAAATTCGGGGAAGTAACCATCCTGTTATGCTGAAGCACTTGGTAGTATCTATAGGATCTTGCAGCAATATTTTTTTTTCTGGTTAAAAAAAAATAAATGCTAATTCCAGCACTCTGGGGTTGGGGCAGAAGGATTACAAATTCAAGCCCAGCCTGGGCAATATAGTGATATAGTAAGACTCTGTCTCCAAATAAAAAAAGGCTGGGGTTATAGCTCGGGGTGAAGGCTTTCCTTTCAATCTTCAGTGCTGAGAGAGACACAGAGACAGAGAGAGAGAGAGAGAGAGATCCTCATTGTAAAGAAATTGAAGCATCTGGATGAATAATACAGACACTATTACATATTAACAGCCAAGAAGAATCATTGTTTATTTTTATTTCTTTCATTGGGATTCAATTTAATTTATTTTTCTTAACATGGGTGGCAATTATATTTTTACATAAGCCTAAATTTATTTGGTGAAGTGCTGAATCATGACTAAGGACGTATTAATCATACTCTGGATGGGTTGATGACTAGTCCTTAGAATTAGGATTGTGATTTCATTTTAAGATGAAATGGAAAAAGTTGATCCTTTGCTTTTAGAAAATCTGAAGGAGGCTAAAGATCATCTCAAAGTTTGAAGGTTGTTTTCATTTATAGTAATATACCTGAGTGAGCCTTCATAGAAAGCTCAAGAAAAATTTCCATTTTGGGTAGGATGCAGAGACATTCAGGTTCAGAAATGAGATAACTACACACAGTACAAGAACTCGAGAGCTGTGGTCTCCTCAGGCATTTGCTGATTCACAATCTAGTTCTTAATCCATGCTAGCTGAGTGGCCTCATGTAGTTATCCTCAATGGTACTTGGTTTCTTAATCTATACCAGTTTATACGCAGTCTCAGTGGGACTCTTTAGTAATTAATTAGTATAAGACATGAAAATCACTCAGCTCAGAATATACTTTTAATCAAACAAAAAATACCAAATATGTTTTACCAAATACCATTATTATTACTACTTTTTTGGGGGGTGCTGGGGATCAAACTCAGGGCCTTGCCCTGAGCTAAATCCCCAACTATTACTGTTACTAGCTTTGTGAATGCGTAAATTAAAATTACTTTTTGATATGTTCAGTGTTCATCATATTTTATTTTTTTACTAGTACATGTTTGCAGTTCATGCAGATTACAGTTGTCTTGCAGAGTGGTTACATGAACATACTACAGATTCTTTTTTTCTCTTTCCTCTTCCCTTCCTCTCCCTTGCTCTGCTTCCAGTTCCCCATCCCACTTTTCATTCTCGTTGATGTTATTAATTTTAGCTCATGGTATGGCATATAATGTTTACATTAACTGAGGTTATTAGGTTCCCGAACATGAATATCTTAATTCTACTTATTTCCTTTTCCCCTCCTTCTCACCTCTCACCCTTGTTCCCTTGGTCCACTTCCTTACTGCAAGAGATCTGTCCCCTTGTCCCTTTCTATACATTCTTCATCATTCTCTTTGTCTATATTTTGCCTTACTCAAATGAGAGATGCCATAGTATAGTTAAGCTTGTGTATCTGGTTTATTTCACTCAACTTTATATTTTCTAGGTGCATCCATTTTCCTACAAATGTGCCAAATTTATCATTATTTATGGCAGAGTATTATTCCATTATACATGGATACTGCATTTTCTTTATCATTTGTTGATGGGTATACATGCGCTTCTAGGATTTAGGTACTACGAATTGTACAGCTATCAACACAGGTATGGATGTATTGCTGGAGTATGTAGTATGTAGCTGTTGGATAATCTTCTTTCATTCTCTCATTTTCTTTTGTTTTCTTTGAGCTTTTCATCATAATTCACTATTTTGTCCTCAATATCAGACACTCTGTTTTCATATTGGTCATTTCTACAATGTATGCATTCTATACAGTTTTTTTATTTCAGGTATTTCTCTCTGGCATCTTTTTGAGGATTTCATATCCTTGTTAAATCTATCATTCAAATTTTGAACTGTTTTGGTTAGTTCATCCAATTTTTTTACCCATTCCCCAAAATTTACCATGGGCATACTGAATGACATGGTTGTGAACTTTTGATTCATTTTCTCTCTGAACTCGTCTATTTTCTTCATTCTTTCTTCCAACTTTTTGTAGATTTCTGCTACCTGGTATTTGTTTTCTTCTCCCCTCATTGAGATAATTCAGTGATCTTCTGATCCTCCCCATCTTCCCCATGCTTTCTCTTTATTCCTCTCTTTTTGGAGGGTGGTATATTGCAGGTTGCAGACTGGAGAAAAAAGGAGAGTTTGTGGCTTATATGGAGATTTTTAGTAGGCTTTGCCTCCTATGGATACTTTTCAGCTTTGTATGCCCAGTGCTAGAGTTTACTCCTTCTGTTATTTACTTTATTTCAACTCTGTCCCTATGTTTTGCTGAAAGAATTACTTCTGGCTATAACAGCATCCAGAGATTCAATCTTACACTTCTATATGATAGTTCTTGCAGTTACACCCCCTCACCTATCCTCTGTGCGCACTATGACAGTTAATTTGTGGCTGTTCTGTAATGACATAGGTGAGGTGGGGTGAGGAGAACGGGAGGTGCTTGGGCGAGGAATGTTAGACACTAAGAGGAAGGTTTGACGGGAGGAATAGTGGTAGATGAGAAGAAAAGTTTGAGACAATATCTGGTTCTATTGAGATACTTTTAGCTGAGTTGAAGGGCTAATACTGAGAATTATCAGAGGACATTTGTGGGAACAAGGGTGACATAAGGGAGAAAGGAGGTTAACTTTGTGATTCGTCAGAACCTGCTGATAGGGAGGACAATCGGCTAAGTGAGATGTGGATGAGCCAAAGGCTTCTAATGGGGCAGACTGCGGGTTAATATAGAGAAGATAGGAGTGACTTTAAGGGAGCTAAGTGTGGGAAATTTAAAAACTAGGAAAGAGGAGTTTATGTGTTTGAAGAAAAAATAAAGAGATATGTTAATATGTTTCAAAAGTTTGAGGTGAAGAAACTAGACAGAGAGCTGACACAATGGAGAAAACCTACTAACCTATTAAATCAGAGCCAATGGGAGAACAAATACACAAAAGTAACAACACAATAAACACACACAACTGTTAAAGTACATAACATAGCCCGACATTCCTACATAAACCAAGAAACATACAAAAACTTAAACCTATAAAATGTCTGATGGGAATACAGATTGAATATTCCAATGAAACACTGCATAAGTGATTCCCAAGTAGCTTCTTTGCCAGAGAGTCTGAGTGCTCACACCCCAATAACTCCTCTGATCCTTCCACCATAGTACTAAAGCTATCAGACTCAGCACTTCTTTCTGCCAGGTTGCAAGCATTCTTGCAAAGTCTGATTCACTCCAAGTTCTTGGGTTGGGAACTCTTGGAGTCCGTTTCTCTGGTGTGATGGTGGAATTGGCAGACAGATTTGCTGGCAGGATACTGACCAGTGAGTCAGGACTATTCCTATGTGATCAAATCAACTACAGTAATAATGGGCTAATCCATTTTGGTGGTATCTATCTAGGCTAGTTGTGAAATAATATACCATGAGACCTTATTTTGGGTCTCCTTTTAGCCTACGAAGAAATCCACAGTTAAGCATCATAGCAACCAAGTACTGACCCACAGTTAGCATGAGCTAAATGTGATGGCTGTGTCTCTTCTAATGTTGAAAATCAACATTCAACAATAATTTTATTGAATCAGTTATCTGAAGCTCAGGGAGTTTGGAAATGGGTAATGTCAAAGGGGATAAAGAGAAGAAAAAAAATTATTTTTAAGTCTTCTGCTATGTGGTATGGGGAGGAGGGAACAAGAGGGGGACAAGGATCCTAATGATGGTACAGGTGTGCTATATATTTAGATGGGGATAACAGGGAAAATAGTAGAAAATTAGTAGTGAGAAATAGGAATTCAAAAAATTCTCTGACTGGTATAAATATTACAGAAAAATAAAAAGAGACAAATGAAAAAAGGGAAAAGAAGGAAAATTGAAGGAAAATAAGAAACAAGAGAAAGAAGTCTGGCAAAAAGATGTGGATAAAGATACGAGGGATATAAAGGGACAAGGGAGAATTCCCTTACCCTTTATAAACTATAATGGAAGAAAAAGGCAAGAGGAAGAGAAATACACACACACACACACACACACACACACACACACACACGCATATAAGAAAAAAGGAGAAAATACTGGAATAGAAATGGCTGGAAAATGAACAAAAGCAGGGAAACAGTAGAAAGAGAAAAAAATTTTAAAATACAATACAAATAATAAAAGAAAGTTCCCTATTTTTTTGAACATGTGGCTCTTTTGCTCAGTTTAGGATTGAAGAGCAAAGCTCAGGCCGGATGTACTGTTTATGCTAGAAGTCTACAGTGGCACTCTGCCCCCAGGCGGTGCCGTCTGCAGCTATTCAGTTACTGTGAGAAAAGGACCCCATGTGAGGCTCCAGTTCTGTGTAACTCAGGCTGAACCTGGCCTCTGACCACAGGAGCTGACTCCGTGTTCACTGGCTCCAGTCACTCAACTGAGCACCTTTTAGCCTGCTCTCCAACTGCTGGCTGTCTCCCATGGCTGTGCTTCCCTCATCCACTCTGGGAACTTGATGGTGTGGACTGTGGCTTGCAGCCAACAGGCTGTTTTGGGATCCAGGTTCAAACACTCAGCCTTTCTCTAAACGATGACCTGCCAGCTCCTGTTCCATGACTGTGGTGTGGGGACTGTGCTGAGGGAACTCACCAACCTCTGACTGTGGAACAGTCAAGGGGCAGTTTCCCACATTTTCCCCATGAGTTCCAACACTGTTAATTCTCTCAGCCCTGATACAGTTCTTCAGCTCTCCAGTTCTCTGTGAGGCAAAATTCCGCCTCACCCTGTCTTCCTTCTGGTAGTCAGTTAGTCTGCTTGCAGCCCCAAGCTCTGCAGGGATCTTCTCTCTCCTCTGTGAGGTGATTTCTTAAGTATCACTTCAAACTTTTTTCACTCCTCTGTCAATTCCTTCCTGGTTCCCGGGCAACTGCCTCTCATTTTGATTCCTCTCCAAGCTGTTGTTTTCCAGACTCCAGACACTTTGTCCTGGAGAAGCTGAGTTGCTGGCACTCGCTGTTCTGCCAATTTTTTCTCTCTTTAAATTAAAATTATGACAGCAAAAAACACATTGCCACTAATACCCCTGAAAATACTCCCCCTGACTTTCCAACACACTTATCTCATCACTCTTCCCACTTTCTGAAGCAGTTCTGGAAGCCTTCTTTCATGAGTGTCTTTAGTTGTACCACTACAATGTCCTGAGTCAATTCAAAACATTACTTTTCATAGTTATTTTGACTCTGGGAAAGAGCCAGAAGTGGCACAGTGCCAGATATGATAAGTGAGGTGGATGAAGACACACAGTAATGTTTTTATGAGTCTGCCTTTCTATTGAATAGCACTCAGCAGCAGCATTCGCAGTATTTTTTTTTTTAATCACAGATCACAAAGATATTTACAAAAGAGGATTTCCAGAACTGCTTGAGATACTGGCAGGAATGATAGGGTAAATGTGTTTAAAAGAATGGGGCGTATTTTGAGGGGGATTAATGGCAATGTGACTTTTACTGTAATATTTTTAGATTAAACAGTCACTGTATATTTCAATCTCCCCTTATATATGTCTCACTGGAATATGACAATGAAATATTTTAGTTTTTCCTCTGGCCTCAATTTTTCATGGCATGTGTTCTGTCCTCTAGCAATATCTTGAGTAAATTCTATAACATTCTAGTCTGTTTGGATGATTAAAATTTTATCGTATTTAAAACTCTCAGCTCAAGTAATTTGAATCTCATACCTTGTATCCCCTCCAACCTCATTCCCAAAATCCTGGATCCGAGACTCAGAATGCCTAGATTGGAGGGCAAGGAAGGACGTCTGGCTCCAACAATTCTTTCTTGCCTCCTCTTCAAGACCCAGCAATGCCGACTGGGATAAACAATGAGCAAGCAGAAAACAAGCTAGTGTCTATTGCATCTCATTTCTTTACTGGCTGCTCCCTTGGTACTTATACCCACTGGTTGTTGCTTTGCCAGGTTGTTGCAGCAGGCCTTCTGGGCCTCATACAGTGTTGGCTCCCTCCTCAGACATGCTTGAGTTGTCAGTCAGGGGCCACACAAGGTTTCCCCTAGGGCCAGTTATGTAACACGACGATCTAAGTTAGTGTGTTATTTTGCTAAGCCTTCCATAACAAAGTACTGTCGACTAGATAGTTTGTCCAGTGGAAATGTATTGTCTCACAGTTCTGCAGACTAACGTCTAAAACAGAGGCATCACTAAGATAGGCTGCCGGCTTCTAGAAGCGCTACCTCAGCCTTTGTCTTCATCCTTACCTAATGTTCTTCCTAGTACATGTGTTTTTCCAGTGCCCGAATCTCCCCTTTTATAAGGACGCCGGTCACATTGGATTGGGACTCATTCTCATAACTTCATCTTAGCTAATTACATCTTTGTCAACTCTGCATCCACATAAGGTCATAGTTTGACATACTAGAAGTTAGGACTTCGGCAGAACTTTGGGGGAAACACAATTTAACTCGTAAGTCAACAAATAACCATTCCTTTGCCAGAAATTCCTCCTTCAAGTTTTTGCATAATATGTAAGTGCACGTGTTGCAGACAATGAGGAAACATATAAGATAGTTCCTTTCCACTGACCCCACTTAGTTATACTCCTGCATGTTTAGCACAGGAAATCAGCAGCCTTTCTCTATAAATGATCCCTGCATTCTCACAGTTCAAGGAAATAGATACCTGTGTAATTCCAGCTTGAATTCAAGAATCATGTGGTTCTAAGCTACTGAGCCCGCATCTTCTTAGTAAATATCTTGTAGGAACTATACTCAAATTCCTAAATTTTGTTTGCCCTAACGTATTTCTCAAATTCTTTTTTAAAAGCTGGTTTCCCCAATGATTGTCAGGAAGTGAATACTTTACTATTCCTCTTCCCTTATTTTCTCTGTCTGGAAAGTAATAGAAAGGCATGAGAAGACTCAGGAAAGCTGCAGGATGGCTTAGCGATATGTTGGTTAATTTCCTCTGTTCTGGATTGCTCAATGAACATGGCCTATGGATTGTACTTGACCCTTTGCAGATCCTATTATGTCAGCTCATTTGTTCATTTTTAAAATAAGACTTCTATTAAATGTACTGTCCCAATGTTCTTACAATTTAGAAAATTGGATCCAGCAGAATTGGTGACCCAGTAAAACTCTGGCAGATCTAGGGACAGAAGCTTAATAAGAGAAGGAACCATGAATGCCTGCCCCAAATGACTGACCTTTCCAAGGTAGCACTTCTGGACACGAGAATTGCATTTTGCCACACCCCCACCCCCTGTCCAAAAAGGGATTTAAAAAAGCAAATCCAGCAGAAGGTGAATTTCTTTTCTCAGATCTTTGCCAATGTGATGTAATCCTGTACAGTTCACTATCTCTTCAAAGCAGTGATTCTCAAAAACATATTCCCCGGCCCAGTGGCATCAGCACCAACTCCGGTATATGATTAGAAACTCAGATCCTCGGGCCCCACCCAGACCCATAGAGCCAGAAGCTCCGGGAGGCCAGTCAGCAGTGCTTTATCGAGCTCCAGGAGATTCCAAGGCTGACTTGAATGTACGAAGCTCTGCTCCAAAGCCTTAACCCCCATCTGGGTCTTTCACCCATAGTTGTTGGGGCATTTTTTTAGGGTGGTGCTGGGGATTGAACCCAGGACTTCAAACTGAGCTATATCCCCAGCACACGTTTATTTGTTTGTTTGTTTGCTTGTTTTTTGGAGACAGGGTCTCACTAAGTCCCTGAATTGGCCAAATTGCCGAGGTTGGGTTTGAACTTGCAATCCTCCTACCTCATCGGCTCAGAGTGCTGGGTTACGGGTATGCACAACCACCCCTGACTGGTGACGGTATTTTTAAGAAGGTCCTCAAAAGATCCTAAAGTGCAGTGTGGATTGAACTCTACCACTCTAAACCAACAGATTCTGCCTGCTTCTCTGAGGACTCTCCTTTGGGTAGCGTGGATGGGGGCTGTCCAACCTGTAGTTCCAGGCCCCACCCCAAGTCCCCTAGAGCAGCTGCATACTTATCTGTTTCCCACACCTGGCTGTAGTGTGATGTTTTGTTTGAAACAAAGTTCTCTTTGGCTAACGAGGATGAACATTAATTCTCCAGGGGTTAATAAACTGTAAAGGCCAAGACCCCTTTATCTCCTTCTAACACCATTTCATGAGGAAAGTGTGACAGCAAAATAAATATATCTAGAGCTTATCAGTGAAGAATAGTGTCAAAGACTTCTCATGAGGTGATAGGAAGTTGGAGGTTTAGGAAGGACAGAGGAACATGGGAACTAGTCTGTGGGAAGTTCAGGTACATGGCAGGCTGCTCCTGATGCTCAATTCCCTCCTGGGTTAGAAAAAAAAAATCTTCCTCATTAGACCATAAATTATACTATCATGGATCACAAGTAAGTTCACCTTTGAGAAATAATTCCTGGCACAAAAGTACAAAGTAGGAAGTTTTTTCCTGGTTTTACTTAGCCTCCGTCAAATCTATGAACAAAAGATAAAATAAAAAGATGCTTAAAATAATAAGGTGACTGAAAGAGGGGTTATATCCATTTAATCTGCCCACATTGGAATTTTTTTATTGGAAAATAAAATGTAACTGAAAGCATTTTAGAATATTTATTTTAAATATATTTAATTGAGTTTAAGTGCATAAAAACGCCAAGGTAGATAAGGAATGTAAAAGGTGGATCGCTTTATTAGCCAAGGTAAACAGTACTTTAGAAGGCAATTTGACTCTCTGTCTCTCTGTCTCTGTCTCTGTTTCTCTCTCTCTTTCACACACACACGCACACACACACACACACACAAAAGATTTTTGTCAACATTAATAATTAGGAACTTTCAAATACCCGCTAGGTCCCTGGAAAAGGCAGTTACCAAGCTGGTGATGGATGTGAGTTCTGAGTAAGCATGAAGACAATGGACAATATTTAAATTTGGAGAGGTATGAAAACAAATGCCTGATGAATGTCTAAATGTCAACTGAACAGATGGAGAGAAGAATGAACCTCCAGTGTGGAAAGGCAGAGGCGGCTGTCAGAGGCGGTGAAAAAACAGGAAGCCGCAGTCGGTGGAATACATTCATGTCTAGAATTATAATAATAATGGTGATCATCACGGCACCTCCTTCCTCCCCTTCCCCAACTGTATAAATAAGGAATCGGAGCATAACAAGCACTGCACAAAACACTCATAAAATCACGTGTCACTCCAATTGTCTTTATGTGCACCTCTGCTCTAAAAACTCAACAAAGGGGCAGAAATTCTCCTGGCAGAGAAGAGAGTTGAAGTGAGACTACAGGAAACAGGAGTCAGACTGACGGACAAAACTGAAACGATACAACCCTTCTTCATCTTGAAACTTTGATGTTGGAAGACCAGAAATGGTTGACTCGAGGGGCCTTTGTCAAGGTTTTTAACCTTCTGAAGGATAGGGGCTGCATTCACATTTTTAGCCCCAACTGTACATACAAGACCTTTTGTTTGAGATGAATTATGAAGAGGAATATAAATATAGTTGGAATATTGTTGTCCCTCAGAAATATCTACTAGTTGGCTTCAATAAACACTTCCATACTGTACATCATAAATATGTACAAATACTATGTGCCGATCAAAAATAAATGAAAAATCGGAGTAAAAAATTCCCAGTAGCCCTGTTTTGTTTTGTTTTGTTTTGTTTGATGTTTTAGACAGCAAGTAGTCTACGTATGTCCTAATAACATCTTCCTACATATTTTCAAATAATTTTAACCATGGAATTGTGTTTATGTGGTAACTCTTATGACCAAATCACAGTTTATAAACAGATTAAACTACAGCTGCACTGGCTGGTCCTAGGGGCAGGAAAGGGCAGGGACTCAGCACTGTTGGATCAAATTCTCTGTGCCCCAGCATGACCTGGAGTATCTTCTTGAATCACCGGACACTTAGCAGAGCATTTTGACAATCATTGTCCTAATGTGTATGATGTTGCATATCATGAATACACGTAGAGTATATAGATAAAATTGATAAAGTGATGGGAAGTTCAATAACGGGAGCTATTTATCATGTGAAGCAATTAACATATCCAGTTATCCCTCTCTCATTGACTGCAGATATATATAACATAAAATATTATAATATTATACATAAAATATTGTACAGTATATACACTTAGTAGAAGTTCAATTTAGAACAATGCACAACTCTTACCTGGATACTCCACTGTTGACCTATGTACACATCTGTGTATCCCCATGTAACTCAAGATAGAAATCACTTTAGCATGCCCAAGATAATTCAATCTGCAGAAGGGAACAATTCCTTTGGTTTGCTTGTTTGTTTTGCTTTTTGAGGCAAGGTATCACTAAGTTATCCAGGTTGGGCTCAAACTTGCAATCCTCTTGCCTCAGCCTCCTGAGCCACTAGAGTTACAGGGGTGCCCCACGTCCTGATGTAACAATTCTTTTGACCTTTAATGTGTTAGTTTTGCCTGGTTTTGAACATCATACAAACATAGTGGTATGGTATAAAGTTTTTGTGTATCCCTTTTACCTACCCAAACATCATCTCAGGGTGTGCCATCAGGAGGTTTTTGAAGATGCGAAGGCTCATAGGGCTTTAGAGATCACCTAGCTCGGTAATGTTAAGAACCTGACCTATGGTCACTGCTTGGGTCCTTGGGGAGCCAAAAGCAGAGAGACCTTCGCTGTCTTGACTCCCCATCCAGAAACTTCTCTGCTGTGCCCTGCTGCTTATCTTTCTTCATTTTTCTTCTTTATCAACATCCGTGTCTTTTTCTAGGAAGCCCCAGAAGTCTTCTTCTTCCCTATTGATAATCTGTGTGATTTGCAAATGCTGCTTCTCATTCCTCCAGGGTAGACTGGTCCCTCTCTATGGGCCGGCCGTTTACTCTCTTCTTTCAAGCCCATATTTACCACTGTGCGCCAAGTAGCCACTTCCTGGTTCTTTATCCTTATTTCTGCTGCTGTCTTTCTCCCCTACATTCTCAAGTCCTTGGTACTTTAAAAGTCCTCTTCCAACACGGGCCCCAGGACTGCAGGAAGATCTGCTGCTCACCAATACTTTTCCAGTTACCTTGTCCAGTAGAATCTTTCTAGCTGTCTGTTCTGAGATGTCTGAGGCTTTGGATTTCCATATTCTGGAAATAATGTCCCATATAACCTCCCATAACTTTCCACATTCAGCATACATTTCATTTGTGCCTATAAATCTGCATGTGTATTTATTCCTCTTGCTATTCCAACTCATACCATCTATCTAGTTTATTAGAAAAGAAAAAATCATGAATACATCTGACAGTATCATCAATCCAGGAAGAAAGATGACAAACAAATGTAAATAATGCTGGTAAATGTGTATAAATTTAGCATAATTCTAAGCATTTTACACACTTTACTCTTTTAATCAACTCAATTATTTGTTTTGGAGATGAGGAGACTAAAGCAATAAGAAGTAGCTTGCCAAGGCTGTGCAGGCTACCAGGAGCCGAATTCAGGGAATCTGACTACAGAAGTTTTTAACTGCTCTCAAAGGTGAGCATAGTTCAGGTACACAATATGTACAAAGCCGATCAAGGGATATTGGGATGAACTTTTTGGAAAAATTTGGAGGCTTCCAGGTTGGCCAACAATAGAGCAAGCATGGGAATGTATATGGCAATGCCACCTGGAAGGAAATAACAGAGGGGAAAATGGAGAAAATTCCGAAGGGCTTAGAAACAACCAGCTTCATGTTAAGAATAGTAGAAATGAAATTAAACATCCAACCTGTATTGTAAGTATAAATTGCTGATGTAAACATGATGACTTATCTAGACAAAAAGGTAATAAAGAACAGTTACTTGGAACAAGTTGATTTTTACAGATTAAAATGCATCAACAGTTTATAAATTCTAAAAAATGAAAATGTTGGTCATCACTTTCTGTAATACATCAAAATGAATGAGTAATTGGGTAAAATAATTGATTTGGCAAAAACTAAGCATGTAGTTTCTTCAAAAATACATATATTATTTTATTATTTTCCATATCATTCATGGCATTTAGAATATGTAAAAGATTAAGCATAGTACAATTAAGTGTAAAGCTGGGATTCAAGTTATAGTATCATTCAGAGAGAGAGAGAGACAAAAAGTGAGAGAGAAAAAGAGAGAGAGAGAGGGAGTATTAAAATACCTGTAGGTAGACATATTCATTTAATTGTTGCTAACTGAAAGACATTAAAGAACTCTGAAATGTTTCATTTGAGGCTTTACGATCATAATTCTGCTTTTCCCTCCACACAGCTTCTATTGCAAGGATAAAATTCTACATGAAAGCATCTTTGGTCAGTGATTACACTTAGCATAAAACCATTCTGTCTGTGCTTTGCAAACTATTTAATCTCTTTTTGCCATGAGATTTAGCACAAACTTTATTATGCAAAAATCTAGTCATGTGGAAGAAAAATAACTTGCTGACATCCCAGAACAAGATAGTGACTCTAGGTTCTGGCAATAGAACCGAGATCTCTTCGTCCTTAGCCTTGACTTGACATTTCACACAAATTGGATTCCATTCCTCATTACATGCCTTCAGGAATTACTCATCTCTGTCCCTGTTCCCCTACAAACTTTTGCCAAGTATAAGTTCAGTAAAGACGAGTATTTTACCTGAATAAGCTGACACTTTACAGAAAGTTAGATGAGATTTACTGTCTAATGATTGTATCATTAATCTAATTTTATTATCATTGTGAGAGTGCCATGCAAAAATTACAACAATTTCCTAGCACAGGCTTTAGAATAAAGTTGATATGGCTTTTTTGGTTGATTCACTGTGCAACTTTTAACAGATAAAGTTTCCGTACCAGACATATTCAAATCCAATTCCTATTGCTTACAGTCATTGGCTTGGAAGTAATGCTCAAATTCTCCAGGCCTTATTTTCCTCATTTGTAAAAAATTATCCAATAATATCTACTAGATAATGTAGTTGCAAATATTAAATAAGGTGCCCAAGGTGCTTCAAATAGTTCTTCAGACAGTGTAAATAACAAATGGTAAATATCATCACCATTCTATATTTTGTGTAAAACCAGCATTGATTGCAAGAGTCATTATTTTAACCACAAATGAAGAAAAACATTACTAATTCAACCATATGTCTTCCTATCAATTGTAAGATACATATAATTTTAATAATGTTGAAGACATAAAAAATTTATTTCAGATATATAAAATATATACTACAGTGAGTATGCATGTGTGTGCAAGCATGTGTGTATGTGTGTGTGTTTGTTCAATGATTTAAAGTGTAAAGTCGGTTGGATCAAATTTAAGAGTGGAAATTTTTAAGTAAATTTCCCCAAAGAAAGTTTAAAAACAGTTTTCTGTTCAACCACATAAGATGGTTTCAACAGTACAATGAAAATGTTCTGAGGTAGAAGACTATGTATGCTTCTCTGGTTGGTATATTTTAAACTTAATGATGTTTTAATTATGTGAATGGGTCGCAGATTTTTGTGGTGGGCTAATAATATGCATCACATATACAAATAAATACTTCTGCTAGGTCATTTGGAAAAATAAGTATTTTTGTTTATAACCAGATAAATACACTTGCAGATGTTTTCCCGTAAAAGAAGTGATATACAGTGAATTTTAGAAACTTTATTGCAATGACAAAGTTCATATTGCTGCCAAAGTCAACACATAAGGTTTATGTATAAAGAAAAGAACAGATTTCATTGTGTTGATGAGATTTTTATTTCTCGGTTCCCATTTTCCATTACTACTTGGTCAATAGCCATGAAGGATTCAGGGTGGCTATGCTCAATAAACACCTCAAGTCTCATATCCTCTCCAAATTTTATTCGAAACAGACACAAATATTAACAAAGATTAAGTATGTAGAGAATCTAGGGAATCAGTGAAGAGCTATACTAAGATTTCTGGGCATGTTTTATGATAATCTAACGCAAAAGCCATATTTGGAACATTGACTTTGTTTCACGATATTAAAATGCTTGTAAAACTAAGTCATAGTACACTTGATACAGAACTTCAGATACCTTCATTTTGTGGTAATTGATCAGATTGCACACATTAATCCAATATTGGGTGGGTTTATTCTTCATAGTGGAGATTAATGATACAATAGTGGTTATTTGGCTACTGGAACAAATAGAAACCTGATTTATTGTGAATACTGGAAATGAGCTTAACAGGAAAGAGTTCTCAGACTCTCAAATCAATACTACACAGTAAATAACAATAAACCGAATTGCTATGTCTTTTGTGAAGGCCCAGGATTCAATCTCCAGTACTGGGGGGGTATTTTAAATATTTTTGCTTTTCTTTAATTTATTTTATTATAAACTCATTTTACTTTTGATTGTTCTTGCTTTGGGGAACAGAATGGAAAGATGACTGGGGCTGTGATTCATACTGAATTAAGAGCTTTTTGAAGATGCACTTACAAATGTGTATTATAATTGTGTCTAAGATAACTTTGTAAAATAGAACATTAATCTGATATCTCACTAAAAACAAAAAATACTGGCAATCGAATTGCAATCATTAATTAGTAGCTGTATTCCAATCCCAGACAAGTTAAAATGTGAAAATATTATGACTTAGAACTGATAAAATATGGTAATTCCCACAATAAATAAGAGCCAAATCATCTGAAGAGCATTCAAAGCAGACCACATATTATACTAAAGGAAAAAGCAGAGATCTTGTTAATGTTCGAAGTCATAATGGAATCCTCCGTCACTGTGACTACATTAGGATCACTCACTGGAATAGATCTCTATTCTGCACTGTAGAAATCCAAGCCGTCTACACTACCACCCCTTCCTCGCCAGCCAATGCGAAACTCAGAACAAAGAAAATATTCACAACTTTCAAGATAGCTCTTTCAATGTTCCTTGCCAATTGTGTACCAAAGAGAGGACTCAGGAAAGAATCTCAATTCCGATGTAAAATAAATTTTAGTAAAGGTATTGCGATGGTGAGCCTGGGGTCCAAGACAGGAGTGAAGGCTCACAATGATCCGTGACCTAGAGGTTCTTGCATCGTGAGTTGGATGAAAGGCCAGCCAATTCTTTATATATCTCCCCTTTCCTCTCCAGCCCCATGTTAATTCACTGAACCGCAGCATGGTCAACATGATATGCTACCAGGACACGGAGATGAAGGACAACTACTGGAAACCATATTTCAAAGGGTTCCTGAGGTTAGATCAGAATAGCAAGTCTCACCAATCAAGGGCTAGACTGCAAACAGTAAAAGGAGAACAAAAAAAGTATGAAAACAGGAAAATTAACAAGTATTAATAGAAGAAGTAAATTAAGTTTCCTGAATGAATTTTCAAGGTGGAATACAAATATGTCAGAACCTTTTTATGAATTGCTATCATGTTTTGTGGTGGACAAGTCCTGATCATCTACCGAGTGAGGCAGGAAGAAATTAGCATCACTGTCCCTAACTTGGTTCTTCTTAACTCTCAGGGATAAATATGGTCCTCTGCTAGGGCCTCTCAAGGGAAGGGAATTCTGGAATTGTCTCCCCTGAGTGATCCAAAAAAATTATTCTAAATTTTATAGACATTATAGAGTTGCTGTCCATGCCTACACATTTTTATATCTGGATATTTCAATTAGGGAGTCTAGACATTTTCATATCTGGATACCTCAATTAAAGAGTAAAAAAAAGACTTAAAAATGAGATCTATTCTTATATTTATGTAGTCTGCCAAGTCTCTGTAAACCTATTTTAGCAAGAAAATAAAAAACGTTGCTCCCAAACGGTGCAAGACTCTTTTCTATTTATTTTTCAACCTCGTTAAACATTGTTCTCTCTTTTTAAAAAGGGGAAAGGAATCAAAGGAAAATGTACAGAAATGGTGTGCCTACACGACACCCTTCGCGAACAATGAAATATAATGAAATCCCACTTCGAATGTGCCAAGCCACACAAAACTCAGAAATAACTGATGCCAAACTATGAGGTAAAACGGTTTAGGTTGTATTTAAGTTTAATCTTTAGGGAATGCGTGAAGCTAAGGGAAGGATAAAATTAAGTTTTGTGCACTTCTCTTTTTCCGTTTATTTTTAAGCAATTTTTAATTCTAAAGTATACGTGTGCTTTGTATGCACGGTTCCACAGTTTTTGGTAGATTGAAGGAAGTTAATTAAACTCGGGCCCCTGAGGAGTTCCCGTGTGTGTGGAATGTCGGTCCTTCCGCACAGTGGGTGCTCATAGACCAGAGCAGCTGCAGCAACTTGAAAGGCTTTTCTTTTGAGCGAGGCTCACTGTGGTCCTGAGAGGCGAACTAAGGGAGGCTCACCAAGGCAGCTCTGTCCCTCCTGTGCTGTGCTGTGCGCCTTCCTCCACGGAGGAAGGGTGTACTCGCCAAACAGGGCTTTCTGTTTTGTGCTAATAAAATGAGTGCTACGTTCCTAAGTACAGAATTTTAGTTCTGTTATAAAATAAAAAAGTATCTTAAGAGCGAAGCGACTTTTTAAAAGTCACATGATGAAAAAGGACAAGATGTCCTTACAATTCCCTAAGGAAACTCCTTCTAAGAAATATTTTTGCAGACTACAATGAAACTGATGATTCTTACTAAGAATCAGAGTCCTCTTGGAGTTTATTCCACATAAAAGTAATTGCCTTAAATATGGAAGGCATCCCTTTAAATTCAGTTTGTCACCCGCTGCGTTCCATGAAGGGCAGACATTGTCTGATACTCCTTTAAATGTAATAGTTTATCTGTCACAGATGTAACATGATAGGGAATTTCCTGTCATAGTCAAGATTTGTTTGTTTCATTTTATATTTATTGAATACTTGCTATACAACAGGTACTTTTTCGTACTGTTGCTTTATTAGAGCCTCTCAGCCATGGGCTATACGTTCTACTACAATTTTTAAAGAAAATGATGGAAGGTTCAGACATATTAAATACATTGTTTAGAGAAAAATTGTTTAGCTGAGAGAATTAGGATTTGGACTGTTTTGTCTGATTCCATAATCTAGCCTATTTTTACAGACTACTGCTAAATAAATGTGCTGACATTCTTCGTTGGTATTTTCTTTCTCCATTTCGTTTATCGAGGTATATTTCAGTGAAATTTTGCAAAGAAATCATATAGGCTCAACTATCCTTGGAAAGCCCCAGTAAAGTCTTTTATGAAACAGATTTAGCACAGAGAGAGAGAGAGAGAGAGAGAGAGAGAGAGAGAGAGAGAGAGAGAGAGAGAGAATTGAATGACTGGTCCACACAAGAAACAAACTCAACCGATTCTGATCCAGACCTGATACCTGATATTTAGCCTGTAGATATCGCACATGGTGCAATGGACCTCGGTTCAATCCCCAGTACTGAACAAGAAAGAAAAAGAAAGAAAAGGAGGAGAAGAAGAAGGAGAGCAGGAAGAGGAGGAGAAAAGGAGGAGAGGAAGAATAGAAGAGAGGAGGAGAGGAAGAGGAGAAGGAGAGGAGGAGGAGGAACAACAGAAGAGTACTGAAGACCAGCCCAGCGTGGAGTACAAGTTCTCTAAAGCATACTTGCATGCAAATGAGTCTCCTCTATCCTTCCCCTTAGTAGGGTTTGATTAGGCAGTGAGGTGCTCTGCAGTGCTTCTCAAATTTAGTGTGTATAGGAAACACCAAGGGATCTTGTTCAGATGTAGATGTTGGCTTTCTGGACCTGGAGCAGGGTCCAAGACTTTCCATTTCTAACAAGTTTCCAGATGACATTGATTTTACTGGATCAAACGACCCCATTTTGAATAGCAAACGTGCAGAGGACATCACTAACTAGGACTTCTGTACTAGAAACCCAGCTTCTCTACTTCATAAGCATGTAAATTAAGGCAAGTACTGTGTCTTTATACCTGTCTGTTTCCTCATCTGTAAAGTGGAAATGATAATAATATTTAATTAGTATTACATGCCAAGTACTGTTATAAATGCATGTAATAGGACAAAAAGAAATTTAAACCCTGGGCAGTTTACCTCAGGTGCCCAAACTTAACTCCTGCACCGTAGAGGAGTACTAAGCAGATCTAGCTATCATGCATGTGAAACACCATAGTTGGGTGCTCAATAAATCTTAATCCCACTTTTCTCCTCTTGCACTGAGTTGCTATCTCTAAGCAGGGTCTACATAGTACATAAAATTTAGAATGTGCTGCCACTTTCAAGGATGTGTTTTCACGGTGATCCTCCCTTGCAGACTTTTCTTTAGCTAGAGGAAGTCTTTGGTGTTTAGAGATTTGCATGAATTGCTACTGTTGACAGAAAGAATTGCTTTGATCTCTTTTGCATTATGACTTGATCCATTTGTTTCTTTTCTTTCTAGAAGTGCCCAAAAAGTCTGCAATAGATAGAAAAGAGCATTTGCTACAGCTATGATTTTATAACTGTACCTTGCCTTTGGCAAAACACAGATATGGATTTATTAAATATAAAATGGTGGCAGTTCATTTTTAACAGACTTATCAAAATCATTTTTTAATGGTAAGCTCCTTGACATTTAAAACATTTCAACTAAATGTAATATTTTATTGGAAACTACCTTTTATAAAATGGTAAATATTTTATTAAAAATTGGAAGCAATACAAAAAATAGTTTAGATACACTGGTTTGTGGATAAACTTACCCTGTTGTGACAAGAACTATATAGGAAAGATAAGTGAAGGAAAACTCTTTTCTACTGCACACTGTAGTGGCACAATATTTTTCTTCAAATAGTAGCTTTAAATATTTTACATTTAAACTTCATTACTAACATACTCTGAAGCATAAAAATTGTTTCCTCTTTTATTTTATTTTTGCCCAACATAATTCTCTCCCTGCTACCTATGCTGAGAAATGGTGCAGCACTTCTGATATAGGGAACTTTCTGGGATCTTGAACTTGTATTTGTGAAAAAACTCCCCTCATGTGCATTGTTTCTTTTTGCTTCACAACGGATCTGTCTCTTGCCATATTTATCATTTGCTAAACACACTGTGGAAGTTCCTGATCTTTTAGACTAAACATGTCTAGGTAAATGATTATTGTGGGGAAGAGATGGTAAGGATGAAGCAGTTTCTCCTATCATCTGATCAGCCCTAGAGAAAAAGATGAAAAATAATAAAGAATTTGTCTTTTAAGAATAAAGAAGAGTAGCAGCGGGACAGGAACCAGTAATACCTAATTTAAAATATATGCATTTTAAATTCTCAGTGATTCAAACAGTGTGATAGTGACAATGGAATAGAAGATTCAGAAATACATCCAAATACATAATGGAATTTGGAAAATGAAGGGGGGGGGCATTTCAATTAGGTTTAGAAAAATATATGCCATGTAACAAATGATAACAGAAGAACTTGGTCCAAAATTGAGTTGAACCCATAGAGGACATCTTACGCCAAGTGTGAATTTCTAATAAATCAAAGACTTAAGTGTAAAAACATAAATTATAAAATGTGAGAAAACAATGGAGACTTTGCTAATAAGCTTGGTGCAGAAACGAAGCGTGGTGCCCTCTTGAAGATGTATAACAAGGGAGAGGACTTCTCTTCCTACTCTGAGCCTCACCACCCTTCCACACTGGCCTCCACAGCACGAGAGGGCCCGAGGACTTCGCTGGCAAATGTCATCAGCCCTGAAGTCTTTCACTCCTTTTGTGGGCCATCCTTGACCGCAGTACAGCATGTATATTAAACATGACTGTCTTTCCCTTAGTTTCAATGCTAACTGGCTGTATTTAGTAAAACACTGTCATGCCCACCCAAACTTAGTCTTTCTTTCAACTTTGTTGTGTTTGATAACTTTACATATTTATTGTCCCAGTCTGTCAAAGTGGGAAGTTTCTCCTTAGATTTAAAAAAGAAAGAGAGAAAGAAAGAAAGAAAGAAAGAAAGAAAGAAAGAAAGAAAGAAAGAAAGAAAGAAGAAAGAAAGAAAGAAACCAAACATTACTCATCACTATCATTATTTCATACAAATGGAGCAAGAATTTGAATACTTATCTGATTTTCTAGGTCAATACCACAAGCTTACTCATCTTTGATTCCAGAAGAGAATGACCTTCTCACAATAACAAAATAATTGTCTGTCTTAATAAACTGAATCAGAAGACTACAAAATGCATCTAGCATTTACTTGTTCATACAAATGATGTTTGTGCAAATACTTGGCTGATTACAAAATGGATTATTTGGTCATGACATATAGACAATTATAAGATGAAATTGAACATAGAGTTCTTTTACCTTCTTGTTTTCTAGGAAATAGAAAATTTCTACCCAAATGGACTTTGGTTTTCTTAATGAGTTACCTATGAATGTCATTCTGGCCTGCAATTATTTGATTAAAAAAACACAAATGGAGGTGCTTGAAGTTTCAGGGGTGTTTTCCATTGTAGTTTTTTTTTTTTTTTTTTTTTTTAAGCAGTCTTGTGGTAGTGGCTTTTCCTGACGAAGCTTAACAGGGTTAGTAATTGTTTCTCAAGTGAACCCGAGAACAACTACCTGAGCGGTTGAATATCACTAAACACCATGGATAAAATGTACTCTCTTTCAAGAACAAACACATAGGAGCTAGAAAGTGCTTGAAAATAATAAAAGCATGTCCTAATTTAATATTTAGAACAACAGTAAAAGAAATTATTAGTTAAAAAAACACGGTGCACATTAAAAAAAAAAAAAAACAGTTCATGGTAAGTCTAAATTACAGTTGGAAGAAAGCCAGCTGGTTACAGAGCACAGAAAAGGTGAAAATCTCCCAAACTACAGTACAATTAATGTTGCCTGGGCTCTCTGGAATCCTTTCCAAATGTATTTCCAAATAAAAGTACTCCACTTCTCTGTTGGATGCCAATAAATAGTAAAACTTAAACTTGGGAACTTACAACCCAGTAATAGCCAAGAGCTCATTTACAAAACACCGTGGAAGAAGGATCCATTTCTTCACATGACATGACAGAAAAAGTTCTCGTTCTTAAAAGGGCCTTCCACTTGCTAAACATTCTACCCATTGCTATTACGCTTTGTCTTCATCCCACAGTCGCAAAATACTCGATAGACACATTTGGTTATGAAACTACATGGTAAAGTTTCCACATTGCCCGACTGCCTGATTTTTCTACTTTGATTGGTTTTGAGCCCTTTTGTCTTTTCTTCCTCCAAACCACAAGAGTATGCCCAGGGATGAGTGGTGAGCGAATCTGGGAATCACTGAGCTCTAAAGCTGCAGGTTCTAGCCTACATGCTTCCTTCCACAAGGTGGAAAATGAGCCCAGAAAGCTAACACTCCAAACTCCACGCATAGCTCCTGGAAAATGTAGGCCTTAATTTCCAATTAAGCAGCGTATTTAGTTGTTTATAACTCACATTTATTGGACACTTTTCTTTGAGTGACACTGCACTACATACACAAATTTCAATTACACAAACACATTTTAATTACAAAATCAGGCAAAAACCTCAAGGCAGTGACTAAGCTTCTTGAGGAATAACTAAAGCTTCCTGAGCAAATGAAGAAACTGAGATGAGTAGCCTGACAAAGTCAAACCAGTCCTGAAGAGTAGAAAACAATTTGAATCTAGGCCTTGTAAGAAATACCATAAAAGTGACAGCACTGATATCCTCAAGGGCCAATCTGGAAAAAAAAAGACACATTCACTAACAATTCTAGCATAAGTTTTGCAGGCTAGAACTCTGCACCTGGAATTGACCCATGCCTAGAAACGTACCTATAGGAGAGGGAAAATATCTTTTCCTCACATGTTCTCTGTTCGTGGCTATAACAAAAGACAGATTTATATATGTTTTATGTGACACAGGAGACTTAGTAAGGAAATGAAACCCCTAAGAAGCAGTTTAACTTATGTATTTTTAAGCTAGGTCTGCAGAAAATGTCGATAGCCTTGGAGAAGCAGAACTGGAAGAAAGGAATTTAAGCTAATGGTAATGAACTGAGAGCAACCTAGCAAGGCCTGTTTCTCCAGATGCTCCATGTCCTTCTATCTAAGGAGACAAAGATGTTCTCCTTTGGGTAGAATGACAGCATCCCTTATGTGAGGATCTTATGACTTTCTTCAGGGGAAGATCCCAAAACTCATCCTAGGATTTACTACCTGTTTCAGGGAAGAAGGGTGGGCAAGGTGAGAGTAACTTTCCTACTAATGCAGTTTTCCCAAATTTCGCCAGCTTAAAAAAATTATGATAGCATGTCCTGAAGCCCACCACAGCTATGAATTTAGCTTTAAGAATATTGAGCGTACAATAATCTCAGCATCATACACAGATGCCCTGTGGACAATTGAAACACTTAACACACAAATGTAAATTATTTTGTGATAGTCAGCCATCTAATTCTTCAATTGATACTTGAAAATTAAGTGTCGGCTATCTTAAACTAAAAATTTGTTGTCCTTGATAAAAAAGAGCAATAAATTTTCTCCAACCTACCTACAATAGCCTAACCATAGACAGAAGCTGGAAAGGAACTGCACAGTCTAGAATTTACCTCATGAACATTAAGTAGTAAAAAGAATTTATTCTCATAGAACTAAAGGAACTCTTATCTCAAATCACTCATGAGAAATATTAAGGCTTTGTCATCATATTACTATGGTGGCTTTTCTTTCAGAATGAATAATGTTTCGATTGGTTTCTAAAACTATACACCAAGGTCCCAGATACTGTAGGTTCCCTAACCAAAGTCAGTTTTCATGCAGACACCCAAATGAGTCTAAAAATGCCATACTCATCTTTCCAGTGTCTTTGAATCTAGAGGCAGCTTTACGATTTCCAAGTAATACAACTAGGCCAGAAGGTGAAGGATGGGTCAAGGTTAAAATATTGGTGAGAAAATTATTTGAGCTTTGTGTTAACCAGTTTTCTGTCAATATGACAAAAAAAACTGATGGAATCAGTTTATAAGGAAGAAATCTGTTTGGGCTCATAGTTTCTAGAGTTTTAGTCTATGATAATTTAGTCTCCCTCCTTTTCATCTTGTGCCTAGTATCTCACGTGGGAGCACATGACAGAGGAGCTGCTCACCTCGTAGCAATCTGAGAAAGGGAAAGAGAGAGAAAGAGAGAGAGAGAAAGAGAGAGAGAGAGTCAGAGAGAAAGAGAGAGATCAGTGTTCTAAAATACTCTTCAAGTGTACACCCCCAGTGACCTAACTTCTTTCCACTAGGCCCTGTCTCCTAAAGGTTCTACCATCTCTGAATAGTGCCATAGGCTGAGGACCAAGCATTCAACACATGGGCCTTTGGGAGACATTTAGCCAAATTATAACCAACTTGGTTCAGGGTTGCTTTGATTTTGTTTTACTATTAAAATAGCAAATGACTTGTACAAATTAAATGCACCAATTAACTATGCACAAAAATGAGTGTGTGAGCATTTTGTAATCTGTCTGAAGTCAGTGCTCAGTGCAACTCACATAGAATGAGAAATCCAGCAGTTATGAGGAGCCAAGTTACTGTACCCTCATCCTCTTTGTATGATTAGCGAGATCACACAGGTCTTAGAAGTTCCACTTAATGCTCTGTGAGGCGAACCTCCAGGTTCTATTTTTAACTATATCACATATCCTATAGAAGATTTGGTCATAGATCTCCACATAAGGGGAAATATTCTTAGGGGAGGGGAAGAGAATTAATTTCTTCTGGGAAGGATTTTATTTTTCCTAAAGAAAAGAAAGATGCATGTTAAATGACCTCTACTCTCCATTTCCTTCCTGCTTTTGGAAGTAGATCATGCATCCTAAGTTCAAGCAGAAATCTTTTGATTGTACAGGTCTGAGGGAGAAGGCCAAACATGCTGAGGATGGCTGAGAAAAGATAAAAATAATCCTTAATCCTTGACAACTTTGGCAAACTGTTAAAAATCATCAACTCTGGTATTTCCTACCTCTAAACTTCTTAAGAGAATACAAGTTACATTTGCTTGGATTTATTCTGATACTTGTGTTTAAAATGTCTTATGTAATGTAAATGGCATCCTGATTCATTGCGAAAATCATCCCTCAGAGAAGAAAAAATACTTCGGGGAAGATATTTTCTAAAACAAATGTTCTCTACCTTCTTTACCTCATCCATTGGCTCTCAGCATAAATAGCACTTCTTCCAAAACTCTACACTGATTCTTAAGTGGAGCTCTGTTTGTACACGCGTCCTTTCACCAAACATTTAATTTCAAATTATTTCTTAAGTGTCTGTGCTCCCTGACAAACAGTGCAATGGCAAGCTTCAGAAAAGCAGAGACCATTACTGACATCATGTATACTGTGTCTGTCACACCATGTGCAGAATACAGTATTTGTGGAACTAATACTTCCAGTCAAATTACCTGAATCTCTACAGGCCATCTTTAAACATCACCCCTTAGTTACATGAAATTGTGTTGAGGGGTGTCTTCATTTCAGGTCTCTGCCTTCCCTTTTCTAAGAGTCCTCTACTTCCTCTCCTTCAGGCCTGCTTTTGACATCTTCACAGCCTTGTGTCAGCCAGAGGTTATAGTTCTGTGTTTCCTTGTACAATTCTACTTTTCTTCAGCGATAGACACAGTTTAGAGTTCTGTACCCTTCATTAATTATTTATAACTGGCTGATAATAGGTATGTAATAGCTATTGGAGAAATAATAAATAAAAATAGTTAACTGTATAAGTATTGCTGAGTGGATAATATCTCTGAGTCTTTTTTTATGTTAAACAGAGATTTAACCAACAAATCTTTATTTAACAGCTCATATGTAGAAGTTACTTATTCATTAGCCTTATGTATCTCTCCACATCAGTTTGAGTGAGCTTATTTAAATGCTGGGTTTAAGTGTCCTTTAAAAATTTTCTTTCACTCGTGCTTGAATTCTTGGTTTATGGGATAACCCTGATCTGCGTAGTAGGATACTTTATTCATCAGAGTAATTAGGTAATATCTGATCTCTGACAGAAGATAGCGATTTTACCACTGGAAAGAGTTTTAATAATTTTATGTTCTACTTTTCTTGATTTATTGTCATTTTAGTAAAATCTGTAATTTGAACCCAGGTGTATCAATTTTCTATTGCTGTTATAATGGTTTGACAAAAGGTTAGTAGTTTAAACCACACAAAATTATTACTTGAACTTTATGTAGATCCGAATTTTATGTAGAACTTTTATTCAGCCAATCTGGCTAGAATAAAACCGCAGTGTCAGCTGGGCTTCATTTCTGTCTAGAGGCTGGGGACATCCACTTCCTTGTTATTCAGGCTTTCAGAGATTACATTCTTTATGGGAGTCTTCCTCAGTCTTTAAATCTCACAACGTTGCACCTCCCTGGCCTTATTTTCTGCCTTCGTATCCCTCTGACTATGGCTGGAAAAGATTCTTCATTTTTACAAAGTGGTGAATTTGGACCCACCCAGATAATTCAACAGAACTTTTCCATTTACAAAATCCCTCCCTTGCCGTGCAAGGTAACATAGTCCTGTATTCCTAGGATTAGGGTGTGCACATCTTTGGAGGCCATTATTCTACCACACCAAGATTCCTGCAATATGTTAATTTGTGTAAATGAGCTGTTTGCAGAAAGACAGAATTAGTTGCTGAAAGGCACTGGAAAGGTGACACTGGATGCAGACAATTGAGAGATTATTGCCTCCTGGGAGAAAGGTTCAGGTGTGGGGCAACGGGGATGAAAATGGCAGGAATGGTATGGCTGATGAATTAATAGGGATAAATGTTCCCTTCAGTTAAGTTCAAGACTTCCAAATTTGTGAAAATTCAGCATCACAGTAAGGGCCATCTCTGGGGCATTAATATGGACAACTCACATCTGAATGTAATTTTTGTATGTCAATTTTTTAAAGGATTTAGAATTTGTTAAGTATCATGTTCATTAGCTCTTGGTTAGTTTGGGTTTGGGGTCCCATGTTAATGACTGGAAGAATAAGGTACAATGAACTATAAAGGTAAGAAACTAAACCTTAGGAAATGCTTTATAGCTGGGAACTGTATTGAAGGCATGAGATGATTTGGGGTAAGAGGATGGTCTAGGGTAGGGAATAAAATGAATGTCAGAAGGAAGGGGACATAAGGAGTTGATAGACTTAAGCAAATCTAAATACAATTTAAGAAAATCTCTTAAAGCCAGCCTGTATGTAGAGTAACAAAACGCAGAATAAAGATGCCTGCTCCACTGAAATAAGTTACACGAATTAGATTGCCTGCCAAAAAAGAAAAGAAAAATTAGTTTAGCAAAGACTGAAATCACTGTGACACCCTTCAGGATGGGACCCTACGATCGGATTGTATCTTGGAGAATATACTATAACACCCTGCTGCTCTCCTGACTTGATATTTCAGAGTTAATTTACCAGAGAAAAGCTGGCCTGACTCTTCTTTGTGAGCCTTGGCAAGTTCTTAGTCTGTTGGTGGTATGGCTGTAGGCCCAATTCTCATCTAGCGAATGTAGTCAGTGACTACATGTTTTCGGTATGCAGGCCTGTTTATATGTAGCAGAAAAAGAACTTCAACATAAAGGAAAAAGCCTTTAAGGTATTTGAGCCTTAGAACTACTGTTAAGTGTGAGGTGGGCTACCTCCTTATTATGCCACAGGTTTCTCTAATTTTGTTAATAAAAGCCAGATTTCTATTTCTATGGTTACATCATGGCAATGATAAGTAGGAAGTGGAGAGAGCAGATGTCCACCAACAATTAATGACGTTTATCCTTCAGTATTAGTTTGCTGTTAAATGACAGCAAAAAGTAGCTTGAAACTTTTCTACTTAGTAATTCTGTGTAGTTCAGGTGAATAGTTTTGCTTAGAGAAAACTTACTAACATTCTACCTCTCTAGAGTTAAATCAGAATTTCCAGTGCGGCCAATATCTTCCAAAAAATTAAACACCTTTAAAAACCGAAAAAATTTAGTTCAACTATCCAAATGTTTAACCATATGGTGCAAACATCTGCATATTCATTCTACATTGATTCAACAAGCTTTTGTTGAAACATTTGAAAAATTATGTAAGGAGAACCAATTCATAAAGAATACAGACCTGGAAAGGGGCCTGGAGATCATCTAGTTTCTATGCTTTAGAGCTGACAGTGGAGTGAAGAGAACACTGTCCAGTCATGGAGCAAAGATAAAGTTATATTTGAGGATGGTGATAGTGAAGAGGACCCAATGAATGATCGTTACTGAATTTTGCTCATTTTAGCCATGTTTTTGGTCAGGTAAAAATAGTTGATTAGCTAGATCTTTGGAGGTAGGGCAAAAATATAAAAATATACTGACCTAAGTTCTTTGCATCATCACTTTGCTTTAAAAATGAAGAAATAAAAGGCTTTTCTATTTAACTCTGCATCTCTACCACTTTTCAAGGACGAATGTTCTCACCATAGTGTACATATGAAAGCAATTTAGAGTGCCTATCAATGGAAAATATATTAGCTAAATTCCTTGGACTTAAAATTAATAGGCGAGCTTAGCTTCAAGATTAACGTGGCCAGAAATATCATTTCTTTCACTTGGCATGATCTCTATGGCATCTTTATATTCTTAAAATACAATATGCTGCTATGAATCTATTGTCTCATTCCCTCCAATGATTTCGTGAATTCTTAGAACCATGAAACAACAAAAAATAAGGAATGACACTTATCTCCTGTGCTACAAAAATAAAATAATATCTACTGTTCATTTAAATAGCCTCAGAAAGTAGTAATGCAAAATTTACAAAAGCAATGTATAGTGATGCTTCTTAAGATTATACAACATAATCTAACAATCTTTAAAGTAGATGCTGTTTTTTTAAAAATATTATCAGCTTCCATACCATTCTTTCAATGTTAAAAGCTTAAAAATCTTTATATAATCAATTATCAGATTTACTGAATACAAACAGGATCACAATGTTTTCTTCAACACATATGAGAGACAGATATTATTTTCTTGGTCTGACTTTAGAGTCTAGAGAAACTAGATTCAGAAAAATTAGAAAACAACAAAAAGCCTCATAATTACATTCTAAATCATACATTTTGAACTCCAGAAAACTAGTTTTTTAAGTAAATGAATATAATTTGGGTGAATTTTCGATTCCAAGTTTACCCATGTTTCACTTAACATTTGATGCTAAATGTACACATGATATAGAGAACAATAAAATTGCCATCAGGTTCCACTCCTGACTCTTATACTGTCATCCATGAAATCTCTTGCAAAAATGGCGCATCTCAGTTAGAAAGACAGGGTTTGCTGTAACAATTATAGTTGAGAAAGTTACAGAAAAAAAATCACATTTGTTGTAGCATTTAGAACTGCCAAGCATTTCCCATAAGTTTTCTCATTTGGTTCTCAAAATAGCTTCATGAAGAGATAATTTCATAAGAAATCCAGAGAAATAAGTAATTATCCCAAGGGTACATATTTAGTAATTGGATGGTAAAAATCCAAATCCATGTCCATCTAATTATGGGTGCCGTAGTCTAATACAGCTAAATTATGGTTAAATTTTAAATATCATGTGGACACATGAATTTTGAAAAATATATTTATCACAGAGTTGAAATGAGAATGTGAGACTAAAAGAGATGAGATGAATAGAAGCTTATTTGGTACTACTTCAGGGAATAAATGTTTCTTGGTCACTTCAATAGAGTGGACACTACTTCCTCATTTATAAAACAGAAAATTTAGGCTAGTCATTTCAAAAATGAATGCTCCGAATCAAATGAACGCTCGCCTCTCTTTTGAGATGATAAATTGCAATGACTAAACTCATCCATATGTCAAATGGATAAATGTATTTCTAGCCAAAACCTGAATCTAAAATAATAGATTTCTCCTGTATTCATTTGATAACCAAGTCTAAATAACAAACGTGCTTTTGTCCATATTTAATAATACTGCTGTAGGAAATTAAAATATGGGGGCATATTATTTTAGACAAAATTCTCTAATCTTCACATATGCTTCTCCTTTTTACTGTTTTATAATTTAATTTGAAGTTTTCAAAGTGCATTTCTTAAAATTGTCATCTTTTCAAAAGAAATCTCTATAGACTGGGTTAAAAATTGCAGAAAATTTATAAAATAAAGACAAAAAGAATAAAAAAACTGGTTGTATAATACTATTGAGACTAGGATCCTATCAATCAATCATTCAATGTGTCACTGGAGCAATAAATATTGAATGAGCATTCAATTTGAAGAACTTAATTACCCATCATTTTTACTGCTCATTCTATTATCAAAATGAACAAAATGTTTTGTTTTTATTTTAACAATACCTTTCCCATTCCCAAAACCATCCAAATGCTTTATAAATGAAGACTAATTTCCTGTCTCGGCTTTACTGTGTTTTGCCAAAATTCTTTTGAGTCGAAAATCAAATAGCAAAACCTTGATTTGGAAACAGACTTCAGTGAGTCATTTTTCTTTGCCCTAACTCTGCATCTAGTCTTTTGTCTCCGTCCAGATCAGCCTTCATCTCCCTAAATCAGCCACTTTTCCCTTTCCACCAGTAAAGCATATTCTGAACCTAGAAAAGTAACTCCTTTTTGGTTCAATAATGTTAAGAGATAATCTACAGAATGGGAAAACATTTTCCAGCTACTCTTTAGACAGAAGACTAATAAACAGAATATGTAAAGAATTCAAAATGAGACTGCCCACTATAAAATACTCAATCAAAAATAGGCAAGTGAAAAGAGTAAACACTTTTCAGAAGAAGAAGTAGAAATGGGCAATAATTAAATGAAAAAAATGTTCAATATCTCTAGTCAATATAGGAATGCAAATTAAAACAACACAGAGATCCCATCTTACTCCAGAAAGAATGGTTATCATCAAGAAATCAAATAATAACAATTACTGGAGAGGCTGCAGGGAAAAAGGAACCCTTCTACATTGTTGGCTGGAATGTAAACTAGTACAACCAGTATGGAAATCAGTATGGAGATTTCTTAAAACACTGAAAGTAGAAATTCCATTCAACCTAGTTATTCTCCTTCTAGGTATCCTTCCAAGTTAAAGATATCATTTTACAGTGGTACATGCATACCCATATTTATAACAGCACAACTCGTAATAGCTAAATCTTGCTTGGAGGCAGCCCATTTGGCGTTCAGCAGATGAATGGGTAAAGAAAATGTGGTTTTTGTACAAAATGGTGTACTACTCGAACATAAAGAAGGATAAATTTGAGTCATTTATAGGAAAGTGGATGCACCTGGAGACCATAATATTAAATCAAACAAATCACACACACAAGTTTAAATATCATATGACTTTCTTATATGATAAACCCGAAGTACAAGTAAAGTAAAGAGCAAACTAAAAGATAATAGGAGCTAGATCTTTTGCAAATGGGAAGAGAACGAAGAGATGGGGGCAGGATGATTAAGATGTATCGCCCTGGACCAATTCCCCATGATGAATACAATCATTATGTACTGCAAATGTACTGAGGAAAACAATTTTTTTAAGTCATGTATTTGCTTTTAGAGATCAAAGATGCATTGAATTACATTCTCAACCATTATTTCTATTTATTGACCTTACAATAATTTAAAATATTTATGCCTACTTCTTGAATGACAACAAGGGGTTACTATTTCCCATCTCAAGAGCTGCCTTAACTCTTTCAATCATGCTCTTGTTTTGAATTGAGAAGATCCTAACACTGTGATTTTCAAACAACCTAGAAAAATATAATTACTGTATGATTTTTCACTACCTTTACACACCTGAAAACTCAAGTCTAAGAACAATGTTATATAACACAAAACTATATGTACACTGGTGGGATCTTAGTGTTTATTCTTCCTTTTAATGAGCAGAGCGGTATCTCTTTCTTACACCTTTATTGTAAAGTGTAGGGGTAAGAATGTGGTTAGGTATGTATATTGAAAGTGTTATATGGATTTATTCTAGAAACATGTTCTATTTTTTTGCTATATTTTAATTTATTTATGCTTCTCTTCACCTTGCTCCCCAAAGTCCCAGAGCCTATAAGGATACATAACATATAACAATATGACCAAAAAAAGTAAGTTTGATAAAGAAAAACAAGAGTGTTTAGTAATGAGGTTATTATAAAAATGTAAACCATAAAACCATCACTTGTAATGGGCCATAATTTTGACTCTGTACTTTTTAGGAACCAAAGTTCGAGGGGTTTGGAAAGAGAGAGAAATCTAGTTATTAAACAATTCACTGTTTTGAAATAAATGAGAAAATTATAAGGATCTCAGAAAAAGCAAATCATGACTAATGCAAAGCTTGAAATCCGGGGTCCATGAAAAATAGCAATCCTTCTCAATAATATCCTCACTTTTTACAGGCTGAATTTTCAAAAAACTATTTCCTCTTTAGGTCTTCAATAAAAGCCAAATGCATTCCAGCAGAATGAATTAAAGTAAAAGCAATGAAGTTGGTATCACAATTATGTGATTGAAGATAAGGATCTCTGAAGTCTCTCTTAATACTAGTAAATATTAGAAGAATTGGAAGACTGGCCTTTGACAACCACTGTGCTTCAGACTTCACATACGAATGCTACTCGAAATATGGCACTTGCAGTGTTTATTGTGTCATGCAGTTGACTGATACGCATTTTTTTTTGTTCCTTGTGCTTCTGCTCTAACGTCTGTCATGTAGGCATTGTAGAAAGCAGTGTGCACATCTGGTCATCAGTACAGACATATTGTTTGTATTACGGAGGTACGTGATATTTACTAATGCAATTTTTTGACTGATCTGGACATTTTGTCTGTAATACTAGGTTTTCCTGAGAAAACTTGTTCACATGATGACAATTCAGGAACCTAACAGATCAAAAAGACTCCCACAGATGAATTGATGTACAAAGACAACAGGCTCACACAGTTCTTGTCAGTGTGCACAAGAAAAAAAAAAAGACAATGTGGTATTCCTAAAATATTTTAGGTGTAGGAGGGACATATTAAAATGTAGGGTGTCTGAGATTGTTTGGTCATTCCCAGGTAAATCAATGGAGGGAGGCCAGGGCAGAAAAACTCTTACGGCCTACAGATATGTAATGTATGCTATTTCTGAGTTGAAATCTGAAACAGATATTTAATTTATGATTGAAAAGATTGAATTCACCTTTGAACAGCTTAGGTAAATTAGATTGCCCCATGTCACCCTTGAAAAGCTCCATAACCACCACTATCAGTTTCAATTTGTAAAATGGAGCCAATGAAACAATCGCTAGCGTCACTTTCACACACCTCACACTTAAATTATGCATAAATAAGAACCGAACCGCTAACACCTCTAGCAGGCAAATGAATTTCAAAGCACACATATTTCTTTTGAGAATACCTCGTACAAAGGTTCATCTCAGAGATGCAGGAAGGACTACCCTGATGGGCCAAGGCTGAAACCACGGTAGAAATGGAACAAATATCATTGTTTTTCTATGGCCAATATTTCTCTGTGTAGGATGCTGAGATGCACTAAAATGTGCTTCTGTAAAAGACTTAGACAATTTAGCTCCCTGATCCCAGATATTATATGTTCAAAAGGCCAGAAGAAACCCAAAAGAGAATAACAAAGGTATTTCTAGCTAAAGTTCTTAATTTCCTTTTTTCTCTCACAAAACTTAGAAGAATATTATAAGGAAACAATATCAACTGCACAAAGATTTAAAAATTAGCAATTGGGTCTATGAATTCTCATTAAATCCATTCTATAAATCAGGTTCTATAGAATAACTGAAGAGCAAACCTGTTCTTATCCAGGAAAACCCCCTGTACGTATTTAAAACCTCGTAAGATTCCATTACTTGTGCTGTATATTGTATTAAGTAAGCCCATTTAAAGCACACACTTTAGCTTCCTTAAGCCAATGTTTTTACAAGCTCGTGACTATAATAAAATATATTGCTTTTCAGAATAAATATCCTTTATGCCTATCATAACTATGTTCTACCAATTAAATTACACCAACATTTATGGGACAAAGTTCCCTAGAAACAGACTGTGTTTAATGCCTGCAGTGACACCTACTGGTAATGAAGTACACCTAATTCTTGAGGATATTTGAAAATAACAGTACCCTAGGTCCATAATTTCATTCTTGGGCCCCAAACGCAACACCTACAGCAAATTCTTTTTATCAGTCGATTCATTTCAGTGGCTTTTGGTTACAAAATGTATACAAATAACATTTTATCTTAGACAACAAGGATTTATCTTGCAGGAGTTTGTATTACCTTCTTTTAATATGATAAAGAAATGCCTTTTTGGTTGGTAACAGATTGTTACAAATCATTTCATTTTCGCTCTTCCAAAAGCAGATGTCTCTTCCTAGCCAATATGCCCACGAGAGATGGTGGTTCTGACAAATTCAGGAGAAAAGGAAGGATAAGAAGATTTGGGGGGAATTGCAGATTTACAGGATGACTGCCACCACTATTATCGTTTCTGAGAGCCCCTGGATGTCTTTCACCTTGACAAAGTGGTCTTTTCAGGGGGTTCTTGTTCATCTGATAGCTGTAAGCTTCCCTTTTTAATACTCTGGACTAGCCTCCCCAAATGTGCTCTGACATCCCTTCTCTCTGACATACGTACAGCCAGTTGACTCTGGTCATGTCTCCAATCATGTGACTCACTCAAATACACCAGTCATGTCCTCCTCTCCCTCACTGCTCTGTACAAAGTTACATAAATTATTTAAAGTCTCAAGAAGCCTTTCCTGACTGCCTCACTACCCGCTCACTTCCTGTTCTTGAATTTTCATTACTCATTGGTCCATATTATGTCACTAAAAAATTTCTATGCTCCTCTATAGTTACTTCTACTAATAATGTATCATCCACAAAACATGAGGCATATGCTAAGGTGGGCATACATAATGGCTTTCATTCTCATGATGATCTCTCAAGTTAGATACTTTCATCTCCATTTCTCAGGCAGAGAAGCTGACACTCAGAGAGGTCAGAACTTTGTTCAAGGCTAGAGATTTTGAAAACATTGAGATTCTAAGAGTTCTGGGAATCTTCTGCCTTCATTATGACACATAAATGTGTTATCTGTAAATTCTTTCCATCCACCTCAAGTCCCAGTGACTGTGGCAAGAGCCCATTTTATGTAGGCTGCCCCCCACCCCACCCAAAATAATGATGGCTTTCTGGAAGGCTAGTGCTTCCTCTACTAGACAACAGAGATTCAGAATATTCTTTAGGGTTTTCTGGAAAGGTAAAGTTCCCTGCAGTTGAGGGACCTGAAGTAACTTTCTGGGTAGTGCCATATGGCAATTTCTGGGTATCAGGCCTTTTTTGTGACCCTTTTCTGCTAGTGCAGGGGTTCACCACTCTGCTAAGGCCCCTATAAAAAGACTTCTGTCCCAAGTTTGGGACACAGAATAATGACAATCATTATTGTTAGTTACTACTACTATTGAAATTTTCTTTATTTCTCTATGAAAAAGAAAATTAGAACAGTTTTAAGGGGAATTTTACTTTACAATCAAAATACAAAATGTGTCATCTATTGCCTTGGATTAGTAGAAGTTTACAATTTTTTAGATCAGCCAATACTCTTAAACAACAGCCCTTCATTCCCAAGAATTCATTACTTAGAACGGAATTGGCCAGCACAGAAAATATTTTGGTTATGTCAGGAAAGTTGTATTAAAACAAATTGTATATGTTTATCATCTATACCAACCAAGTAATACGTAGATGTTCTACAGATGTTTACTGAGGGATGGACAATCTTAGTCTGGCTTAGCCAGGAGACCTCCATAATCAGCACCAGAATCTCTCTACTACCTGCCTCACCAGCGGAGGAGTATCGGGTCAGTTCTACTTGATACAGAACAGGCAGACTTTGGACCAGATACTGGCATATTTCATCCATCCAAGATTGTTTTGATGCCCTCTAAGTAGAAAATTAATATTTTGGAATAGGAACGATGCAGCCAGACAGACCAGGTGTTTATTTCTGTCTGTTTTTTTGGCTGTGATTGTTTAAATACAACCTAAAGAAAGGTCTAATGAATGCTTGCTGTGGTGATGAAAATTCCTGCAGTACTTCCAGGGTTGCACTAGTTGATTTGCATTTCAGCCTGATGTCGGGATGCTGGTGGGGGCCTATTAGTGCCATTTTCTAATACATTTCTATGTGCCTAATTTGGCATACATTTAAATGTGTATATGTACACACATAAATGTTTGTGCTTGTTATTTAAGGTATTCCAAGTAAGACTTAAAATACTGAAACCATCTGATTTGCATTTTCAACAAGAACCAACATTTGTATGTATTTACAGAAATATTTTTGGCATAAGACTTTCTTACATTATAATAAAAAGCTTTCACCCTGGGGAATCTGGCAATCAGCCTACCTCCTACCCAGATCAGTCTTGCCCACCTACTCATGCTTTTTTCCCCACCCATTTATGCATAACTTAAAGCTGTAGTCTTGCCTGGAGCTGGCATTGAGGAAAAACAGAAAGTTAAATTCGGCAGTACATGGTAACATGCTGAAATTCCCGTTTTCGGAGCTGCCCTAGGAATCCACAGACTGACCATTTATCATATACTGCATGTAGATTTATTTTCATTTTCTATTAAATGGATGCAAATACATTTCACATTTAATTTATAGTTTATATTTTAAAATTTAGTAACACCTCAGAAACTAATTGAATATAACTATACTTAAGACTGGGAGAGCCACAGTCCTGTCAATTTTTAAATTTTCTCTTCTACATCCAACCTATCTTTCCAGTCTAGGCTTGATCAATTACTGGCCCCCTAAATAAACACCAAGCTTTTAAAATTATAATATTAGTAATTCCTACCACTAAGAAAATAACAACATACTTATTTAGTGCTTGTTGTCTTCCACATTATACCATGATTTTTGTGTACATACTCTACATCTATATGATATCATTTAATTATCAAAATTTAAGCAGGATTTATTCTGATGCCACTTCATAGATGGTAATTCTGAGAATACAAGAGGTTTGAAATGATTTGTCAAAAACCACACAATTAGAAGTCTGTGAAGCAATAAACCGCATCCAGGAGTGTCTTCCTTTATTTTACTTTAATATGTATTTAATTTTTAAAAATAAATATGTATCCCTAATAAGTTTTTATTATTAGCTACTATCCAGCCTTCTATGGTACTAATAAAATTTCATTAATGAAGCCACATATGTACATATTTTCTTCATCAGCTGAACATTTTCTGTATCCCAATTATTAAGTGCTTTAAAATGCTACCATTAATCTACAGTTAAGTTTGGGTATTATTATCTGTAGCTGGGGCCTTGTCTCTGCCTATGTTGTCAGGTCTTTGGGGGTTTTGTTACAAGATATTTTCTGTTTAAATATATCCACCTGTTTAAGAAATTGACAAGATTGGAACTTCCAGAAGAAAAGTGAAATAGGTAGCCAGAAGAATGATAAGATAAATCCATACCATCATAACAATAAGAGAAAAATATCTTAGAATTTTGGAATAAGAGATTATTTACCTCCTGAAGAAAACAGGTATAGAGGACCATACTTGAACATGATAAAGGCTATTTATGACAAACTAATAGCCAGCACTATACTAAATGGGGAAAAATAAAAGCATTCCTCCTAAAATTAGAAACAAGTAAAAGATGTTCACTCTCACATCTTGTATTCAACATAGTACTTGAAACATTAGCTGGAGCAATTAGGCAAAAGAAAGAAATAAAAGGGATGCATATAGGGAAGGAAGAACTCAAATTATCATTATTTGCAAATGACATGATATTCTACATAGAAGACCCAAAAAACTCCATCAAAAAACACTTAGAATTTAAAACCAACTTCAGCAAAGGAGCAGGATACAAGATGAACACATGAAAATCATTAACATTTGTATATACCACCAATGAATGGGATGAGAAGGAAATTATGAAAACAATACCATTCACAGTAACTTCAAGAAAAACGAAACAGCTAGGAATTAACCTAACAAAGAAAGTGAAAGCTCTCTACAAAGAAAACTACAGTAACCTGAAGTCTGAGATTGAAAAGGACATCAGACAATGGAAAGATGTCCTCTGCCCCTGGATAGGCAGAATCAATATTGTGAAAATGGCCATACTCCCAAAACTGTTATACAATTCAAACTGTATACAAATTCAACTGTTATACAAATTCAATGCAGTCCCAATCAAAATACCAACAAAATACTTTACAGATCTAGTCAAAACAATCCTAAAATTCATATGGAATCAGAAAAGATCCAGAATAGCAAAAGTAATTTGGGGCAATAAAAGCAAAGCAGGAGGCATAGCAATACCTGACTTAAAGCTACATCACAAAGCAATAGTGATAAAAATGGCATAGAACTAGAACAAAAACAGATGTGTGGATCAATGGAACAGAATTGAGGATACAAAAACCTCCCCAGATATATTCAACTATTTGATCTTTGACAAAGGGGACAAAAGCATATGTTGGAAGAAAGACAGCCTATTCAACAAGTGGTATTGGGAAAACAGGGTTATTTGCTTGCAGAGAATGAAACTGGATCCTTGTCTCTCACTATATACTAAATTAAAATTAAAATGGATCAAAGATCTAAACAGTCAAAGAGAAACATTAAATTTCCTGGAAGATAAGATAGGTAAAACAATGGAAGACATAGGTATAAGAAATGATTTTCTAAACAGAACCGCAATTGCACAAAAAATAGCAGCAACAATCAACAAATAGGATTACATTAGACTAGAAATCTTCTGTACAGCAGAAGAGTCAGTAGAGTGAAGAGATAACCCACAGATTGGAAAAAAAATTGCCTGATAATCTTCAACCAGAGGACTAGTATTTAGAATATATAAAGACCAAAAAAAAAAAAAAATTAAGCTACCTAAAATTAAAGACCCAATCAAGAAATGGGCAAGAGAAATGAACAGACACTTCACAGAGGAAGAAATACAAATGGTCAACAGATGTATGAAAAAATGTTCAACATCTCTGGCTATTAGAGAAATGCAAATTAAAACAACAGTAAGATTTTATCTTACTCTGGAAAGAATGGCAATCATTAAGAAATCAAACAATAACAAATGCTGGCATGGCTGTGGTGAAAAGGGAACCCTCCTGCACATTGCTGGGAATGCGAACTAGTACAACCATCATGAAAATCAGTATGGAGATTTCTCGAAGAACTGAAATTAGAAATTTCATTTGACCTATCTATCTTCCTGCTAGGTATGTTCCCCAAACAATTTAAGCCATCATTGTACATACATACATACATACCAATGTTTACAGCAGCATAATTTGTAATAACTAAATCCTGGAAACAGCCTCTATACTCATCAATAGATGATTGGATAAAGAAAATGTGGTATCTATATATAATGGAATGCTATTCTGCTATAAAGAACCACAAATTTGAGGTATTTGTAGTAAATGGATGCACCTGGAAAATACAATGTTGAGTGAAATAAACCAGACACACGAGCTTAAATACCATATGGTATCTCTCATTTGAGTGAAGCAAAATACAAAAACAAACAAACAAAAAAAGATAAAAGATCGAAAGAGACAAGGGGACAGATCTCTTCCAAAAGGGAAGTGGTCCAAGGGAACAAGGGCAAGGGGTAAGGAGGAGAGGAAGGGGAATTGAGAGAAATAAAGACGTGCCATGTACAGGGCCCCTAATAACCCTGATTAACATACACAGTATGTGCCATAACATGAACTAAGACAATTAATATCAACAATTATGAAAAAAGGGACAAGGGAACCTAAGGAGGAGGGAGAAAGAGAAGGGAAGGAGATTTTTTAAAAAGCTGTAATGTGTACATGTAACCAGATCCTACATGAATTGCAAATATGTGCTAATAAAATTTTACAAAGAAATTACTTATCAAACAAAATACAAAAACAGAAAGGAAAGATTGATATACATGAATAGTTTTTAAAAAATCTGAAAAGAGAAATACTCAATGCACAAAAAAGCCTAAAAAGTCAAAAGTATCAGATGAAACACATAACAACATAATCAATATTCAAAAAATTTGTGTCTTGGGCCTTTATGAATAAGATGATTTTAAAATCTAGTAGCAAATGATCAATGCAGAAAAAAGAAAATTTAGTAGCCTATAATTAATGGAGATCTTCGTAGTCGGTAGTAATCAGAGAAACACAAATTTAAACATGATGTATGTCATGCTCATTAGACTGATAGATATTAAAAAAATCAATAATACTTAGTGTTGGAGAAGTTATGCAGGAGTTGGAACTGTTATATATGTCAGTAGGCACATAAATTATTCAACTATTTAAAAATTATCAATGTCTGGTAAAGTTGAAAAACAAATTCACTGTGATTTAGCAATGTGTTTTGGATAAATATGCCCCAGAAACAAGGAACTATATCCAAGAAAGTTTATTGCAGCATTGTTTACAAGAGTAAAATTGGGGAACTATTTAAATCTCTAGTGCAAACCAGAATAAATTATAAACAAATTTAATTATAATTAAGAGGAGTAAATGGTTCTATGTAAACTCAAAATTCATATGCTTATTAAAAAACAAGTTATAGAGTGAAATACATATGAATATGAAAACAGAAACAGGATGTTTTTGAAGTCTTCAGGGATAATACAGAAATAATGTCACAAATGGGAAAGAAAAAATATTCAAAAGTAATGCTGAATTATTTATGCACATAAAAAGTAATTAAAGCAAAAATGACAAAAATATTTGCTAAGTCTGCATATGATGACTGCAGGATTTCTCAAATATACCTTTTAAAGAAGAGAAAAATGTATGCCTTAGTATGAATTTCTTTTGTTTTTTAAAATTTTATTTTTCAACAAGCTCTGCTGCTCTGAACGAATAATTTTAGCATTTTTGAATACTTAAATCTGGGAATTTAAATTAATTTTGTTATGACTTCATAACTAAATCTAGAAATAATTATAGAAGTAGATTCTAGAATACATCACCCTCCACTTGAGCAGATGGAAGGTCAGCACACGGTGATGAAACATATTTCCACTATCTATTCTTTTGTTTCCACCCCTATAAAGCTTTTGCCATGTCTTTATTAGTGAAAACAATCTTATGAACGTTCCTTGAGTCATTGTCAATACTGTGCTAATTGTTCTACGTGTATTGTATCATTTAGTTCTCATAACAGCCTATAAAATTGTACTTTCATCTCACTCTAAAAGAGAAGGAAACTTTTTTTTACATATGTGAAATGAAGATGCTAGTAGCTAGTTTATAGTGTTGCTCTAAAACTGAGGTCAATATAGGTAATGATGCACACACATAGCATGCTATCGATATGAAATCAAGGAAACTGAGGATCAGAGAAGTAAAAGAACTATCCTGAAGTAACAGAACTAATGAGAATTGGAGCCAGAAGACTGAGGAGTGACTCTACATGTTCTTAACTACTGTTTGAAAGATCAGTTAGTTTGTTTTCTCAGAGCATAACAGTGAAATACCAATTTTTGTCTCTCAGATTTTTTCTTTCTTTCACAATTATGCCTTATTTTTTTAGATTCTGCATTTATATCTACCATTTTGTGTCCAGTATAATCTGTTTACAAACAAAACAAAATTGCCAAACAAAAAAGTGAAATACGAAATATAATATTTGAATCATTCAAATGAAAATACTAAGAATGAAAAATATACTTATTGAAATTAGAATTTCTGTTGATAGATCAAAGACTACTTTAGGCACCACTGCAAGAATATAAAGGTATTTTTCTTCTTTTTATTAATTTTACTTTGATGGTACATTTAGATACACATAATGATAGCATTCATCATAGGGAATTTCTACCAGTACATGATATACCTTGCTGCTTATTTTTTTCCCATTCCCCTCCCCTCCCTTCCACTCCTCTTCTCTCCTTATTTACAAAAATTTTGTTTCCACTTTTTCGTTCTATTCTTTTTTCTCTTGACCCCCCATTCCTTTCCCCATTCCCTGTTCCCCTTCCCATTTGAACAATGTCTTTCCTTTCGCAATATAATACAGTTTAGTCCTTATTTACACTTGCATCATCTCTCAGATTTTCAAAGATCTAAATTTTCCATAAAAAGTACATATACATACAGAGGTCGGGGATTTAGTTCAAGTGGTGGGGTGTTTGCCTAGCAAGCACAAGGCCCTGAGTTCAATCCTCAGCACCCCCCAAAAAAAGTACATGTACATAATATTGGTGACTGAGAGATGCCAGGCCCTTTTATCTCCATTTGTAGGAAATATATATTGCTAAGATATTTTAGGTGGGAAATTTAACAATCTTTATCAAAATTTAAAATGTGCAATCTTTTGGCCCAGTAATGCTTCTTTTAGTATTCTGCCTTAATTGTGTAGACAGATGTACAGTGATAGTCACTGTATTATGGAGGAGCAAGAAGATCAGAAACAACACTAATGATCATCAAAGAAAGGTCATTTTAAAAATCTATGCTTATATAACAAAATACTCTGAAGCCATGAAAAAGAATTAGACCTATGAAAGTGCTACTGGAATTATCTGTAGTATATTTCTCTAATTTAAGAAAAGCAAGAGGTAAGTGAGTTTACATAGCATGCTATCCTTTGTGTACAAACATAACATGCTTGGATATGTATATCTCATCTATCTAGAAAAGTAGTGTACACAAGAAACCAAGAGCAAGAGTTTCCTCTAAAAGATGGAACATGTCAATAGGTATCAAAGATGGGAGGAAAATGTGATTTTGCTTCTGAACCCTTTCAGAGCATTTTCAATTTTTGCCATATGCATATACTGAGTTTGTAAAAAATTTAAAAATTAAAAAAACAATTATACATAGCATCACCTGTATAAAATACTACATGGCATTACCATATATATAAAGTCAGCATCTGCTCTATTATTCCTTTTCCCAAAGTAAGGTAAGGACCAGGAAAACCTTGCAAGAAGGAGGCTGGTGGTGGAGAAGAAGAAAGAGGACAAAAGAGGACCAAAGGCAGCCTATGAAAGAGATAATGGGAGTGGAGGTGATTGTGAAATCTCCCAGAAGTTCAATCTTAACCCCTGCCCAGGGTCTAAATGCCTAAAAAATTGCAGCACAGGTGACGACGTTGGAACGTGCAGCTGGAAAAGCAGCAGGCATGGCAAGAGCATCTGCCTAAAAACGAATGGCATGGACGTATCCACATGGAAAGCTGCTTCTAATAGCTTGAAGACCTTTGTATTTATGTTTCCAGATGGCTTCCACAAAAATTTGAGACGTATTGATAAATCTATGTCTGGGAGCTCAAAAGCCAGATGGTTTAAAACTGGACACCCAACAACCTCATTTGCAATATCTGATATCATGGAGCATAAAATCATAGGTGAAGGAAAATTTCATGGGCATCCCTCCTCCCCCGAGTGTTCTTGCTAAAGGTGAGGGTACAGTGATGGGGCTAGGTGGGGGAGGAACTGGTATTCCAGGACTCCGTTTTGTGGAAGTCGGCCATGCATTTGGACTTGTTACCATTTGACACCTATGCCGGTACGGCTTACAGAAAAAGTGGCTTCAGTGATGAAATCATATTCCTCATATTTCCCCACATAAAGTGTGGAAAATTGACCATGAATTTTTTTTGTTATTATTAAATTTGCTGCCATATAAAAAAGTAAGAATTTACTGTGGGGAGTGGGTAAAGAAATTGCACTTTAACTTGGAAACTATCAAAAGAAAAATGGTAAACTATAGTAGAAGAATTAAGAATTTAGTTGTTCCTTGTCTAGGAACAAAATTAAGTGTACCGTTTACTGCAACCCTGGAACGTGATGCTTTTTCATGTGCATCTTACACAGTCTATAGGAAACTGACATTCTGACAAATCCCACAAGCATTGCATTTTACTATTGTGAGAAAAAGTGAATTGCAAAAGCATACAAAAAAAAGGAGAGAGAAGAATAAAAAGCAACTTGATAACAGCTAATCTTAGGATAGAGGAAAACACTTTGAAAGAAATGAAGCTTAAGTAGATAAATAACTTTAAATAAAGTTAACAACAGACTTTTAACTTGCCCGATAACTTAAAATGTTTGTGGAAAACAATAAGTGCCACTTGACTTTTCTTCACAAATAAGTTTTTTTTAGTTATTTTTCCATCTCTTCTTACAGTATTGGTAAATGAAATTCTTCAGTTTCACTATACTGTTGCTTGTGAATTATCTTCATTTACATCTACTTTTCAAAAGACATTAAGAGAACTTTCCAAGAATTGTCTCAGATTCTAACTTGTTGAACCATCTGCCAGATTAATTTTACTTATCAAGCGCCTTTGTTTATTCTTTAGAGATACAACACAGAGAGTTGATCAGATTTATTATTTTTTTCAAAGAAGAACATAGATTAAGTTTTAGCAGATGTTCAGATGTTATAATTTTTGGAGTCTGCAATTCCCACTTGGCTTTAATGAGTTCATTCAGTAATGCTAGCTTTTAGTAGATACTATATGTTCTCACGCTTGCCTCTTCAGTTCTAAACCACAAAAGAATACATACTCACTAAAAAGGGGGGCCTGTAAAACAAGCTTATTGTGGGAATGGAATTCTCACATGCCAGTGGGTTTGGAGCGAGGGAACATCCTTAACTGGCAAGTGGAAAATGAAGAAGGATAATAAATTTAAAAACACTTCAAAAAGCAAACTCTCTACCACAAAATTAAGCAATTTACTCTTTCTAAAACAATTCTAAATCTGTTTTGATGTTTATAACTATCTCCGATGATAAATAGCATTTTATCTTTGCTAGACATGGTGCGTCAAAAGTTTTAACAAAAATGTAAAGTTTAGTATTTTTCATACTCTGTCCTTAAATGAAATCATATTAAGGCAAAGTCACAATACAGCCTTAATAGTTTTATTTCTGGTTTTAGCACTGGACTCTTCAATGGCAGAGATAAATATTTAGTAACTGTTTTGTTACGTTGATGGCTCAGAAATTATATGCTTATGGATTTAAGGTTTCAAATGCTTAGAATTAAATGTATAATCACTAATAAAAATTAGTGATTAGTCTTATCCCTAGGAATACTGTACTCAGGATTCTGCTACAATGAAATTGATACATAAGAACCAAAATGAAATTCATGCTTGATATAATATAATATTGCATGATATAACAGGGATAAAATATTAGAATGAACAATTGCTACAAATTTATGTCCTAGGTCTTAAGGTCTAATGTAAATTATAATCACCTAGGAAAGATTTTTCTTGTGCAGGTTTTCAAGCTCCTATGAGGTTCTAAATCTAAGAACGAATGAATTGAAATAGAAACCCAATGGAAGGAGAAAAGTATTTTTTCAGAGGAAAAATAAAGAAAAAAAAAACCACTGTAATCATTTTGTACCCTCTCTGCTGTTGCTCAGGCATAATTCCTAAACATTCTTCTGTGGTTGCTTTATTCTTGGTTTTCTGTTCCTCCACATTTCATCCTTCCCTGCCAAAATATGGTCCCTGGGAAGCTTGAATAAACTAGGTTTTTTGGATGACAAATTGTAAGAAACAGCACATAAAAGAGATTTTGAGTGATAAAGGTCTACTAAGATTTCCAATTATTCCAAGTAATTCATGCTTAAGAAAGTGTTAGTGTGAGGGTGTTACAGTTCCTAATTCTGTGGTTTTAAATGACCTCAAAGTATCTGCCATTGAGTTGAAAGTGACTTAAAAATTTAACACAAGATAGCAGCAAAGTAAATTTAATTTGGATTATCCTAGTATTAAAAGGATAGTTCATAGGTTTAAAAAAAATTTGAAATGTGGAAAAAAAATGAAAAATTTTGCATACTATTGGTGGGAATGTAATACAATGGTTCCCCAAAAAATTAAAAATTAAAGTACCAATATAATCCAGCATTCCCTTTTGGGATATATATTCAAAGGAATTGAAATTAGTGTATTGAAGGGATATCAGCACCCTTACATTCATTTCAATGCATACAGTTTCATAGAAGCAATAAACTACAGCAGAGTTCAAAGTGAAGGAAAAATTTATAAGAACGAAAATGATACAAAAGGCAAAATGTCAGCATCTTTCCAAGTTAGATCAGTTCTATCAAATATCACCTAGGTCATGGAAGAACAGAGTTATTTTATCAAACACATGTTTGGAAATATAAGATTATAATTTCAATAGTTAATACAGGATTCTTAATATTGAACCCTTGTACAAGTAATTAAATATTTTACCAAAACATACTTTTAAATGCATGAATTACTACTTAGAAGTTAACAAATGCACAGTGAAGTAGAAAATATAAGTATTGTATAATGGAGTACTGCCAATCAATCAGAAAATGATAGCTTATTAAACAAATATGAAGGATAACTAATCTATTCTAAATACATAAATATGTTATTAGCATTTACTTTTTGTGCTAGGATGATCTGTACATCAAATAACAGAAAACTATTACCCATATTGTGCAATACAAAAACATATGAAAAAAAATTTCAAAATTGTCCTTTAATTATGCCTCAACTATTTCCTGGCATGGAGGTAAGGACTATTAAGAGTAGATTAAAATTTATTCCTTTAATCAATTTATATGTGCAAATATTTATATATATACAATTTTTTAAATTAAAAATATGACCAAACTAAGAAATATTATTAACTTTTCAACTACATGTCAGTATATGAAACTTCATGTCTATTTATTTTCATGATAAAACAGTATTCCGTAGAAAGACAAAGTTCTATAATTTGTTTTAAAAGAACTCCCTTCTTCCTATTCCCAACCTTATTTGATAAACTTTCACTTTGTATAATTTTTTTATTATGAAAACCTTGCCAAGAATATATTATAAAGAAATTTAAGGCATATATAAGAATATTAATTTGGGACAGAATGAAAGAAATAAAATGGCTGGGTCAAAGCTTATGCACATTTAAAATTGTAACTGAAACTGCTAAACTGACTTACAAGATAATTCATCATTTATATTTCCATCAAGAGCAAGTGCTATCTTCTCACATAACTTCACCAACATTTGAAGTTAGAAATGTTTTATTTTTTAATGTTTTAAAATGGACAAACACAAATTTATATATTTATTGTATATAATCTAATGTTATAAAATATGTATACATTGTG